>ML812503.1:19783-35984 GCA_009831015.1 Picea engelmannii
TGATGATAGTTTATTGTTTAGAGAATTAATTGGTTTACCTACTTTACTTTAAAATAAAGTGAATGTTTGATATTTAAATTTTCATTATACAAAGGTTGTGATTATCTAATCTTTTCATTGTTGAATGTTGTTTGGTTCTACATACTATTTAAATCTCATGTTAGTTTATGCAATCCAGCATCGCGTTGTTTCGCCAATATAACGGAAACAGAAGAAGGTGACAGATTATGATGTCATTGTCAAAAATGACAATCTGCTATCTTCCCTGTCAAATGAAAACCAAGGAAGGTGGCGCATTCGAGTCTATGCAACATTGTGCTAGGAAACTAAGACAGACAGAGGACATAGACTGAAAATTAAAGACATAACTATAAAACTTCTTTGTTACAGTGCAAGGAGTCGAGCTAAGAATGCTTGTGATAGACAAACCAAGTAAATTACCCATTTGCGCCCGAGGTCGTGTCACTCGGGTCACCACTGAGGGGGTCGTTCCTGGGCTGGAGAACGAATGGCCTGACACAAGTAGGACACCTCTGGGTTGCTGGTGAGTTCGAGTAGGCCTTGTACAACCTGTCAATTCTCTAATGGATGAGGGTGTCTCAGTGAATTTGATCAACAATATGTCTTACAAGCTCAAAAATGAGCAGTAACTGCTCTGGATGGAAGAAGGGAGGTGGTTCCCAGTTGAAATCTGGCAGTGTTGAGAGTGGTGGTGGTGCCAAGACTGGGGCACCCTTGTTATCTGAAAAGATGAGGAGAAAAAGCATGGATGGTCACAACACAGATGCCTTATTTTTAAGAGGGTATACCCAAGACAAGAACCTTGGTAGGCCTTCGGGGTGGAGATCTAAATCTACAGGTAGATCTAAGTCTCCAGAAAAATATTTGAGGAAATGATGGAAGTGTGGTAAAATAGGGCATTATAAGAAAGAATGCAAGTCTAAGAAGGTTGAAAAACCAAAGGGATATGATAGTATCTCTTCCACAGAGGCGAAAACCTCCACTGAAGAAGAAGGTGATGTTTAACTAGAATCTACAGGTACACACGAAGACGTTGATGTATGGTTGATCGATTCAGGTGTGTCATACCATATGACTCCTCACAGGGAGTGGTTCCCTGAATATGAAAAATATGATGGTGGTGACGTATTCCTACGAGATGAATCAACAACAAAAATCTTTGGACGTGGAAGGGTTAAGTTGTTGCTAAAATATGGAAGGATTAGAACTCTCCCTAGGGTTCTGCACATTCCAAACTAGCCAAGAGCCTAATATCTATAAGCAAGATGGATGATGCATGAGTGGATACTATATTTGGAAAGAACACTTGCAAGATGGTACGAGGAGAAATGGTGTTGGTGTAGGTAGTTCGATGTGGAACTTTGTACAAGTTGTTTTCAAGTACTTATACTAATGGGTGTAACAGTTCTGTTGTCTTTGAACAGACAAATAAAGAAGATAAGATCAATATTGTCCCTGAAAAGAAGACCACGCTGTGCCATCAAAGACTGGGACGTATTGGAGAAAAGCGACTTCGAACACTACACGGTAAAGGTATGGTTCAAGGTATGTTTAATTGCAGTCTGGATTTTGATTTCTATGAACATTGGATATATGGTAAACATAATAGAGTAAGAATCACATCTGGTGCTACAAGAGAAAAGGGGGTCTTAGAGTTGATACATAGTGATGTGTTTGGACATATTCCTGTTCTATCCCTAGGTAAATCAGTGTATTATGTTTCATTCATAGATGATTTTTCAAGGAACACATGGATTTATTTTCTTAGAAATAAATCTGAGGTATTTGATAAATTTAAAGAGTTTAAGGCTCTGGTAGAAAATCATACAAAGAAGAAAATAAAGGTATTTAGAACAGATAATGGTGGAGAATTCTACAGAAATGAATTCGAAGAATTCTGTAAGAAGTGTGGTATAGCAAGGAAGAAGACTACTCCATACACTCCTCAACAGAATGGAATTGGAGAAAGGATGAATAGGACATTAATGGAAAAAATCAAGGAGCATGCTCAGCGGTGCCCGATTAGGACAACAATTTTTGGCAGAGGTAGTGGGTACAACATGTTACCTAGTCAATCAATCACCATCATCAGTGTTGGGAGATAAAACTTCACATGAGGTATGGTCTGGAAAGAAACCCTCTCCTCAACATCTTAGAGTGTTTGATTTTGATGCTTATGTACATGTTCCAAAGTAAAATAGGAGTAAGTTGGATAAAATGGCTGAAAAGTGTATCTTTATTGGTTATAAAGATGGTGTGAAAGGTTATAAACTTTAGAACCCAGAAACCAAGAAGACTATTTATAATCGAGATGTTGTGTTAAGAGAGGTAAAAGATGTGTCCAAACAGGAATTCCTACCAACGCAAGATGAACCTAAGAAAATAGAGCTTGATTTGGATGATGCAAAATTTGAATCATTTGAAGAAAGATTTGGTCTAGAAGCTAAAGTAGTTACTATATGGTCTGAAGCAGTCACCTAGGATGTGGTACCAAAATTTTGACACATACATCCTTGGATTGGGATCTGTAAGAAGCAGGGATGATCACTATGTATATTCTAAGCAGATTGGTAATCACTTCATTTATTTAGTGTTGTATGTTGATGACATGTTCTTGGTAGGAAATAACATGGATGTTATCAAGGAGGTGAAATCATGTTTGCAAATGTACCTCAGCAAACAGTTGCCTCACCAAGACCTTATCTCTTTCACACGGTACGAAGAGTCAAAGACTCTTTCACCCCTCTCAGGATGCTCTCAATACCCACAGCTATTCCCTCGGCGATCTCCCCTTCCCTTTTCTCGGGAAATCGGGCCTCGTGATATCGCGAGACTCGCAGTTCTGCCCTCGTGTAATCAAAACGCCGAGCCCCGAATGTCGATGGTCAACATTCAACGCCTCCGACCTGTCGGGGATTTCACTATCGGGATATCGCCACCCACGATGTCAACCACCTGATTTTCAAAACCCCGATCCCCGAGGTGTCGATTCTCCGATACCGCACCACCTTTCCTTCACTAGACCCCAGGGTCCCATGCTGCGACGTCACCTTCTCGCTCCATGTGATCGGGAATCGCGGGATCGTGCTTTCGCCATTCACAATCCCTTGCACAATAAAACTACGAATGTCGAATCCCGACTCTCGGGGATATGATGCCACACATCCCTGTTATGATCGACGGCCCCTGTTGATCTCGGGAAATCGCGACTCGCGATTTCAATGAGTAAACTCTTACCTCGCCAATTGTCGAACGCAGATATGCGAGGGCTTGATTCTTTGTGCGCCTGCGAGTTGACTCCCTCGCAACTCCTCTCAGATCTAACGGTCAGCGGGGATTTCACGATTCTCCGAGCGATTTCAAGTCATTGATTCTCTTCCTCTTGAATTTCTTCCGCCCCACAGCTTCTCTCAGTTCGAATCCCTCTGGAACCTGTTCCACTGTGTTCTCAACGGAACTGTCCCTCCTGAGCTTTATCAACTTTGATTTCTTCAGAGACCTCTGCTTAAACTGCTTATACTCAACCTTCAACCTCTTTCAAGTGTTGAACTCAGCCAGACTCTATGTCCTCCTGACAATAGCAGTCCTGTCTTCCTTTTCTCAGACTCGCCTCTGAGACTTCAAATTCAACTTGCACTTATCCTGCATGGCTTACTCAACCCAATTCAACTCTTGGGCGGACGAGAGTGAGACCTTAACTGTTGAGCCTCATCAACGCACTCTATGTGGATGAATTCAACTGCACTCTATGCAGGAATCTCGTGGCCCAAACAAAGAAACAATTGAAACTTATTTCCTCACTCTCTCAGATTTCGAATCTACCATGAACTCAAATACACAGCATATAAAACAAAGGCATAACAAGAAGCAAATATGCAACAGCATAATATCAACAACACACAGAGAATAATCACATCCATGGAATTGAATCAAAGCTTTCCTATTAATTCAATATCTGTACATGGGGATTCTTCACAAGTTCTCTGCTCTGCTCTCTTCTTGCTCTTGTTCTCAATAATGCTGAATAATAATCATACAATGTACAAAGGAGGGTGCCTATATTCCGTTTTCCCTCTCAAATTATACAACTATCGAATCTACAATTAATTTCTATCTACCAGCATTAAAACTATTAAATGCCTTCCTATCTACAATACAATACAAGTGCGCTTCTTATGAATGCTTTCATTCAAAAGGGCGGTGCAACAACTTTCCAAAGTATTCAAAATTCATATGCTGGCGCTATCCAACTGTCTTTCTTGCTCCACGCGCTGGCTCGCTTGATGAGTTAGCGATGCTCCTGCATCATACTCCTCGGCTTGAAAGATTTCATGGGCTCCTGTCCATGAGCTGCTGCACAGTCTGCCCATGCTTTTGTATCACTGCCTCTGTTTCCTAGCTGGCATCCTCCACTGGGTGGTCTTTCCATTTAACCAGGTATTCAAAATACTGCTTTCTCCTGGTCTTCCTGCCTATTCTCTTATCCAGTATGCACTCCATCTGAGGTTTCTGTGCAACTGGTAATTGCTTCTGCCACTGGACCACTGGTTCCTTAGTTCCAGTGTCTGCTTGCTCAGCCCTGTAGGGGTATAAATACGAAATGTTAAATATCGGAGATATCCCGATGCCCTCTGGCAACTCAAGCTCGTATACATTCTCCCCGAATTTCTTCAGGATCTTGCACGGTCCAATCTTCTTCATCTTGAGCTTGTTATATGTTCCCCTTGGGAGCCTCTCCTTTCTCAAGTGCACTAGAACCATGTCCCCAACTTCAAACTGAAGTTGCCTTCTCCGTTGATCATCTCTGCTCTTATATTCTTGATTTGATTTCTGCAGTCGCTGCTTCACCTCACTGTGAAGTTCTTGCATCGCCTCAGCGAACTCTTCAGCATGAGCGCTGCTAGTTTCAGCCTGTCCTGACTCTCTGAGCTCAGAAACTCCTCTCGGTTGTGCCCCATACAAAATCTGGAATAGGCTCTTACCTGTACTCCGATTCACCGAATCGTTGTACGTGAATTCTTCCTGTGGTAGGATCTGGTCCCAACTGCTATGGTGCTCAGTCACCAAGCTTCTCAATAGATCCCCTAGGCTTCTATTGACCACCTCGGTCTATCCATCGGTCTGTGGATGGTAAGAAAAACTGAATGCCAACTCAGTGCCTAGCTTCTTCCATAGCGTCCTCCAGAAATGACCTATGAATTTTGTATCCCGATCCGAGACTATGCTTCTCGACAATCCATGCAATCTGACAATTTCTTTGAAAAATAAATTCGCGATGTGGGTTGCATCACTCGTCTTATGGCACGGTATGAAATGTGCCATTTTCGAGAACCTTTCCACCACCACAAATATGGAATCAACTCCTCTGTGCATTTTCGGCAAACCCAACACAAAATCCATGCTGATGACCTCCCACGGCCTCTGGGGTATGGGCAATGGTTGATAGAACCCTGTGTTCTCCTTTTGGCCCTTCGCATGTTGACATATCCTGCATCTATCAACAAACCGTTTGACATCAGCTCGCATGCCAGGCCAATAATATGATTCGCTCAGCTTGGCGAATGTCTTATCATGCCCAAAATGACCTGCTAGTCCACCGCTATGTTTTTCCTTTACCAAATTCTCCCTCATGGAGCAATCTGGTATGCACAGCTGATTTCCCTTAAATAACAATCCTTCCTGGATCATGTAATCAATCCACGGGCTCTGATCTCTGAGAACTGGATTCTCAGCTGTCTCGTATGCCTCCCCGAAGTCTGCATCACCTACATACATATCTTTCAGGTTTTCAAAACCCAATGTCTTGACCCTGAACTCCTACAACAACAAACATTTTCTGCTCAAGGCATCTGCTACTTTGTTAGTAGTCCCTGAAATGTGCTTGATCACAAATGTAAAATTTTGCATGTACTCTACCCACTTCGCATGCTTCTGGTTCAACTTCTCTTGTTGACTTATAAACTGCAATGCGTGATTATCGCTGTACAAAACGAACTCCTTGGGTATCAAGTAATGCCTCCACTTTTTCAATGCATGTACAATGGCATAAAATTCTTTGTCATATGTGGAGTATTTCAGCTTGGCATCATCCAACTTCTCACTGTAATATGCCATAGGCCTGTCATCTTGACTCAATACCCCTCCAACAGCATACCCACTCACATCACACTTCACCTGGAAGGTTTTCTGAAAATCAGGCAACACCAGAATTGGTTGCTCTGTGATCTTGCGCTTCAACAGATTGAAGCTCCTCTCAGCCTCGGCTGTCCATTGAAAAACTTTATGCCGCTTTTTCATCGTATCCATCACTGCGGAGCTAATTCCACTAAAATTTCAAATGAAATTTCTATAGAAACTAGCTAAACCATGAAATCTTCTTACCTCGAAGACATTTTTCGACGATGGCCAATTCCTGATTACTTCCACCTTCTCAGGATCCATCATTAGTTCATTCGCCGAGATTACAAAACCCAGATAAATGAGTTTTGTCTGCATGAAGGAACACTTCTTCAAATTAACCAACAACTTCTCTTGTTGTAGCCTTCTCATGACAATGGATAAATGTCTCAAGTGTTCAGCCTTGGTCTTTCTGAAAATGAGTATATCATCGAGATATATAACCACAAATTTGCCAATCAATTCCCTCAGGACTTCATTCATCAGCCTCATGAATGTGCTTGGTGCATTTGTTAACCCAAACGGCATGACCAGCCATTCGTACAAACCTTCATTTGTTTTGAATTTTGTTTTCCATTCATCTCCTTCTCTCATTCGGATCTGATGATATCCGCTCTTGAGATCAATTTTCAAAAAATAATTCGCCCTGCTCAGGCAATCCATCAAGTCATCCATTCTCGATAGTGGAAACCTGTACCTGATGGTGATTTTATTTATCGCTCTGGAGTCTGTACACATCCTCCAGCCTCCATCCTTCTTCGGACTTAGCACTGTCGAAACAACACATGGACTAAGACTCTCTCTGACCAGTCCTTTATCCAACAAGTCCTGCACTTGCCTTTTGACCTCCTCGTTCTCCTGAGGTGTCAACCTATACGCTGCCTTATTTGGCAAACTTGCTCCGGGTATGAGGTCAATATGGTGACTCACACTCCTCATCGGTGGCAACGAACGAGGTAGTTCGTCCATGATGATATCAGCGAAATCTCCCAGCATTTCCTGAATCTCCTCTGGCAAATCGTCCACTCTCGTGTTACTCAGGACAATTCTTGGCTTCCTGACAACAAAGAACTGTGGATATTCATTCTTCTCCATCTCACTGAGAAGTTCTTTCCCACTCATGAGAAGTATCGTGCTGCTCACTTCCGGCTTAACTTCCTTATCCTTTATCGGGAGAAATGTATGTGTTCTCCCATCCTTCTCCAAGGTGTATGTGTTCATCCTCCCATCATGAACAACATTTTGATTGTACTACCACGGTCTTCCCAACAATACATGGCAGACATCCATGGGTATAACATCACACAAAATTCTATCCTTATATTCACCCATTTTAAATTCAACCAAGCATTGTTTCGTAACACATACCTAGTGTCCTTTTTGCAGCCATGACACTTTGTATGGACTTGGGTGATTGGTCGTCTCTAGTTCCAATTTCTCCACCATCTCAGATGAAATGATATTATCAGTGCTTCCGCTGTCCACTATGACCTTGCATTTCCAGCCCTAGGTCTTGCAAGTCATTCAGAACAGTCTGCATCTTTGAGTTGTGTCCTCCACCTCTTTCTCAAGTTTTAAAAGGACCTTGTGCACTGTCAGCGACTTCCCACTTCCGCTGTCCTCACTCTCAACATCACGCCTCTGCTGTGCCTCAGCGATGTGAGCTTCTCCTCTATCCATCTTCCTGTCGGGACAGTCAACGGCTTTATGTCCGTCCTTTCCACATGTAAAACATGTGATAACTCCTCCTCGGCCTCTTCCTCTACCTCGGGTACGAGGAAAAGCATTGGCGTCAGCGTAACCACCACTCTGCTCTGTATGCTGGCTCCTCAGCTCAGCATATTACTGTCCTCTCTGTGAGGATCCACCTTTCTCCATTTTATCCTGAGGTCTCTTCCACTCCTCCTTGGGCTTTTGATATTATTTTTGGGCAACTGCCTTGCCTCTTGGCTGGCTCCTGCCTCACCCTCGCTGTCCCTGCTTACAGCTCAGCTTCTCTTTGGCTTTTAGAGCCATCTGGTATGCATCCTCAACTGTTTTGATGGTTAGCATGCTTAGCTCGTCCTGAATATCGTACCTCAGCCCATTAAGGTACCTCACCACCTTTTTGTCATCACTGTCTCGATGACCAGCTCGAATGTTGAGCTTGTAGAACTCCTCGGTGTACTCTTTCACCGTCATCAACTTCTGTCTCAGGTTCCGCATCCGCCTGAACAGAGTGATCTAGTAGTCCCTCGGGATGAATTTCGCTTTCATCTTAGCGATCATCCTATCCTAGCTTTTGATCTTCTGTTTTCCTTTGGAACGTCTGTCTGCCTGCAGCTCGTCCCACCATAAGGTTGCATGTCCTTTTAATTTCGTAACAACATGACTTACTTTCTTGTCTTCTTCAATATCTTCATAATTGAAGTAGGTATCGAGTGCTTGGATCCAGTCCAACAACTCTTCTACATTGAGGCTCCCCTCATAGACGGGAATGTCCATTTTCATTTTCGAGCTCATTCTCGAAATGGCTCTGATCAACTGCTCGGTTGAAGCTTCTTCTGCTGAGACCTCTTCTACATCATGTCCAGCTTCCTCTTCGACCTTGGAATCGCTAAAATCTCCAGCGCCGACTGCGCGCCTTTGGGTGGTCTCCATCTCTTTGAGTCTCGCCCTGAGATCTCATATTTGGCGCTCCATTTCAGGGTTTCCTGCTGGCCTACCCCTTCTTCGGGCGTCCCTGTCTTCACGATCAGGTGCCTGCCTCTCTCTTCTGGGCGACATGGTGAAATCCGCTTCTCCCTACTACCTGAACAAAGAGAACTCAATACGACTCTGATACCACTTGATTGCAACTGTACCTCAACGAACAGTCGCCTCACCAGGACCTTATCTCTTTCACACGGCCCGAAGAGTCAAAGACTCTTTCACCCCTCTCGAGATGCTCTCAATACCCACAGCTATTCCCTCAGCGATCTCCCCTTCCCTTTTCTCGGGAAATCGGGCCTCACGATATCGCGAGACTCACAATTCTGCCCTCGTGTAATCAAAACGTCGAGCCCCGAATGTCGATGGTCAACAATCAACGCCTCCGACCTGTCGGGGATTTCCCTATCAGGATATTGCCACCCACGATGTCAACCACCTGATTTTCAAAACCCTGATCCCCGAGGTGCCGATTCTCCGATACCGTGCCACCTGTCCTTCACTAGACCCCAGGGTCCCACACTGCCATGTCACCTTCTCGCTCCATGTGATCGGGAATCGTGGGATCTCGCTTTCGCCATTCACAATCCCTTGCACAATAAAACTCCGAACGCCGAATCCCGACTCTCGGGGATCTGATGCCATGTGTCCCTGTTCTGATCAATGGCCCCCATTGATCTCTAGAAATGGCGACTCACGATTTCAACGAGTAAACTCTTACCTCGCCAATCGTCGAATTCTAATATGAGATGGCTTGATTCTTTGTGTGCCTGCGAGTTGACTCCCTCGTAACTCCTCTCAGATCTAACGGTCAGCGAGGATTTCACGATTCTCCCAGCGATTTCAAGTCGTCGATTCTCTTCCTCTTGAATTTCTTCCGCCCCACAGCTTCTCTCAGTTCGAATCCCTCCGGAACCTGCTCCACTATGTTCTCAACGGAACTGTTCCTCCTGAGCTTTATCAACTTTGATTTCTTCAGGGACCTCTGCGTAAACTGCTTGTGCTCAACCTTCAACCACTTTCAAGTGTTGAACTCAGCCAAACTCTATGTCCTCCTGACAATAGCAGTCTTGTCTTCCTTTTCTCAGACTCGCCTCTAAGACTTCAAATTCAACCTGCACTTATCCTGCACAGCTTCCTCAACCCAATTCAACTCTTGGGTGGACGAGAGTGAGACCTTAACTGTTGAGCCTCATCAATGCACTCTATGCAGATGAATTCAACTGCACTCTATGCAGGAATCTCCTGGCCCAAACAGAGAAACAATTGAAACTTATTTCCTCACTCTCTCAGATTTCGAATCTACCATGAACTCAAATACACAGCATACAAAAAAAAGTCATAACAAGAAGCAAATATGAAACAACATAATATCAACAACACACAGAGAATAATCACATCCATGGAATTGAATCAATGATTTCCTATTAATTCAATATCTGTACATGGGGATTCTTCACAAGTTCTCTGCTCTGCTCTCTTCTTGCTCTTGTTCTCAATAATGCTGAATAATAATCATACAATGTACAAAGGAGGGTGCCTATATTCCGTTTTCCCTCTCGAATTCTACAACTATCAAATCTACAATTAATTTCTATCTGCCAGCATTAAAACTATTAAATGCCTTCCTATCTACAATACAATACAAGTGCGCTTCTTATGAATGCTTTCATTCAAAAGGGCGGCGCAACAACTTTCCAAAGTATTCAAAATTCGTATGCTGGCGCTATCCAGCTGTCTTTCCTGCTCCACGCGCTAGCGCGCTTGATGAGTTAGCGATGCTCCTGCATCAAATCGCAACTATCCTCCAAATTTGACATGAAGGATATCGGTTTTTCTAACTTCATTATGGGAATGGAGATTAAAAGCGATTGTGCAAACATAAAACTCTATTTGAATCAGAGAAAATATCTTGAGACGATATTGCAGAGGTTTAATATGCATGGAAGTAAACCGATCAAGGTTTGTATTTCTATAGGTGTAAAGTTATCTGCAGATCAACATCCCAAGACACATAAAGAAGAAGAGGACATGTCCCATGTTCCATATGCCAGTGTAGTTGGCAGTTTGATGTATGCAATGGTTTATACTAGACCAGACATTACACATGCAGTGAGAGATTTGAGGAGGTATATGTCAAAACCATGGAAGGAGCATTGGACAACAGTAAATAGGGTCTTGAGGTATCTTTGTGGCCCCACCAGTTATGGATTGTGCTACCAAGGAAGACCAGGATTGGACAAAGTGGTGGACATACATGGATTTGTTGATGGAGACTGGGCTGGAGATCTGGATCGCAGAAGATCTACAAGTGGGTATGTGTTTAACCTATTTGGAGGAGCAATCAATTGGATGAACAAAAGATAGGTTGTAGTGGCACTCTCAACTAGAGAAGTTGAATAAATGGCAGCCACTCATGCAAGCAAGGAAACAGTATGGTTACAAAGATTGTGTTTAGGTATTGGGTTGGTACAACAAACAATGAGATTAGATTGTGACAGTTAGAGTGCTATCTTCCTGCCAAAGAACCCATCTTATCATTCGAAGACAAAGCATATTGATGTTCAGTAGCACTTTGTGAGAAACATCGTTGAGGAAAAGAAGGTGTTGCTCGAAAAGGTTGACACTTTGAAAAATGTTGCAGATTCATTGACAAACTCTATGATCACAACAACAAGTGGGATAATGTTGGGTATGTGTTATATTATTTGCATGTGTGTGTGTGTGGGCACGTCAGATATGACAACTCCGTCTGACGATCCCTCATAATATTCCTTAGAAAGAAGACCCATGTTTTTCTTGTGTAGTCATCTATGAATGCCAAGAAGTAGTAACTTCCACCAATTGAGGGTATTTGCATTGGTCCACACAAATCTTAATGAGCAATATCCAATAGTTTGTTTGGACAAATTGACTTTCGTGTATATTGTTGCTACAAAAATGGAACTTCTCATCTTTTCACTCTGATCTTTCTACATCATTGAGTGCAAAAACTACTCTCTTCTATTCATGTAGCTCAGCAAAAAGAAAAATAGGAAATATTAACTGCAATTAATGTGTACATTTGTGACAGTCTTGTATACATTTACTGTGCATGTAAGTATTCGTACATGATTTTCATGGACCTTAGCGCTTACGCTTCTATTTCCACTCTTTTGTTCTCCTCCCTCAGACTCTCGCAATCTTCTGTTCTCCTCCCTTAGACTCTCGCAAAATCGTTTCAGATTCTCGTGCTCCCGTTCCTTTTGTTTCTACTTTGTTTTGCACATAGTAAATAGATTAATTACCCAAAGAAGAGAAAGATCTCAGTAATAATGGCCTCTGTAATTCTCTGAACCAAAGAATAAAGTGTCCCAGATTTTAATTCTCGCCTAGATTTCTGATTCTGGAACCACACTTCCACTTGACGCGATAGAAAATTTAACTGGTTCGCCAACACAGACTTAATCTTCTGTCAATAAACTAATTACGCCCTTATTGTAAAAGTAAACTATAGCAATCCAGTTTATCATACATCACTGTTATGATACTCATTGTACTGTCTTTTTGTTTAAATTGCACTTAAATATACCCACTTTCTTTTCATTGAAACAACAATTCATTTTATCATTACATCATTGTTATGGTAGTCATTGTACTCTCTTTTCATTTAAATTGCACTTAAATATACCTTCTTTCTTTTAGTTGAAACTGCAAACTTATCTAGTAGTAGATGGTGTCACTGCAATTTCAAGCTGGATAATCCAGTTGAATATAATGAAGTGGGACAATTATTATTGCACTTGACTATGAGATAATCGCAAGAATTAAAAAAACATAAAATACAAATTTATAGCAGGTGGTGTTTTAAAATAATGATAATAATTTTTTTTTCATTTATAAAGTATTTCAAATTGATTATTTTTAATATCAATCTATCATTAAATTAAAATAAATTTAACTATTTAAAACTCTTCAGTTTCAAGTTAGATAATCCAGTTGAATATAATGGAGTGGGACAATTATTATTTCACTCGACCATGAGATAAATGCAAGAATTAAAAAAACTCTTTACTTCATGATAACCTAACCTATAAACTAAACTAAAGAACCTGTACTAAACATCCATGTGAGCATATCAACTTAATCTTTGGTGAACAGAGGTGAAGTTGCATTGCATTGCCCGTAGAAGTCTATGCTTTCTCGGTTTCATCGCTTATGTGCGAGGAGATGCCCGTAGAAGTCTGCACTTTCTGCCTTACTGGTAATAGATGTGTGCTCCAGAAGGTTTTAATGATGGAGGGCACATTGCAATTTCAATGTCACGTAGCTTATAACTATTAATGTCTTATAACTCCTTATAAACCTCAGATTTCAACTACCATTGCTAATAGATACGTTATTCGCGATGAAAGACTAACCATAACTGCACATGTATCATTAGTCTTTGGTTGTGGTCGCTGAGAAATTGGCGGAATGGATCGAAAGCAAGGACTGCATAAATTCGTGGGCTTAGAACGAATGGCTATGGGCATGTCTACCGATTCTCTACTCGAACCGCAATTTAATCGGAAATTATGCTCTTCCGAGTGTCGCAACAGTTGCCAAAACTCAAACTGAAAATGGGACAACCCTGAATATGAATCCAAAAAAGTTGAAATAGGCCAAAACTGAAACTAAAAATGGGACAACCCTGAATCTGAATCTGAAAAAGGCCGAAACTGAATCTGAAAATGGTAGATTCATACTACATGGAGATTTATGCCCGTCAAAGTTTATACTAGATGGACCTTGAATCCCAATCGGAGCAATTTACTCAAAGCCCATGGTCGGATCGTGCGGCTCAGATTGTCAAGCCGTCGGATCTGTGCCACGTACATGTCGAATCCATACCATTTTCATGGTACTGTCTTCTTCCCTGGCCATCCGATTGTGGAAAAGTGGCGTGCATACAGGGAAAAGATCCAAGGGCTCTACAATCCTGACGTGGCGTTCATCTAGCGACCAGATCCGAGGGTTCTAAGTACACCACATGGTGCCCATCCAACGAACCAATCCAGCATTTCTCATCTTGCCACTTTTCGTGCATCCGACAGCTAGATATGGCAGTTGTTATCTCGCCATGTGGCAGTTGTTACCATGTTTTTTATGCAATTTGGTGTAACTTCATGCTGTCGAGTTGATGTATGAGTTGTGGAGGCCTTCAATATGAGTTGAGTCTTTTTGTATGGCTTGCGGTGTAATGTCATGTTGTCGAGGGTGAATCTCTATGAGTTTGGGACGCCTTCAACACAGGCTACTTCCAAGGCGACTCAAAACCTTGTCTGATTTGTTGGGCCAGCCAACTAGTAAAGAAATCCTGAATTCACTTACGAAGTCTAAAAACCAACTGAAGAGGAATATCATTTATGGTTAAGTTAGATGAATTGTGTTGTGATTTTAATTAATTATATGTTAATTTTCCATTGTATGAATACTTTCATGGAATGTATTTCCGTGGCTTTTCTCCAATAACTGATATATAAATCTTATTTACACAAATCTTATAAAAATTTATCTTGCTAAAATTATTTTAGTTAAAATCTATACCAAAAACTAAACCAAAATAAAAGAGATATTTTAATGATGTTTAAGATATTGATTATAAAGGATTGGGACAATTCTTATTGCACTCGACTATGAGATAAATGCAAGAATAAAATAAACATAAAATAAAAATTTATAGCAGGTGCTCTTTTAAAATAATGATAATAATTTTTTTTTCCTTTCTAAAGTATTTCAAATTGACTATTTGTAATATCAATCTATCATTAAATTATAATAAATCTAACTATTTAAAGAAACAAACTCTCCACTAACCTATAAACTAAATTGAATAACTTGTGTTGAACATCCATGTGAGCATATCAACCTAATCTTTGGTGAGGTCATTGATGTCCAACCTATAAAATCCATCTAATAGTTTGATGTCCAACCTATAAAATGATACAATCCAATCATTAATTCAGTGGCTCAATCATTAATTCATTGACTCACTACATGTTGTTGTTGCCTTAAAGACAATTTTATTACCTATTAAAATATGATTGGTGATACATGACTATATATTCATTGATTCCATCGTAGCAATCCACTTCAGTGATAATCTAACCTAAACTAAATAACTTGTGTTGAAGATCCATTTGCACATATCAACCTAACTTATTGTGAGGTAATATAATTGCCTCTCAGAATCTCTAACAGTATAAGGAGTCCCTTCTACGTTGACCTTTACTTATATGCAGCCAAAGCAAGTATTTATTTCATACTGGAAATACTTGCCTTGATTTCATACTGGAAGTACTGAGCCATAATGGTTGATTTATTTTTAAAGTTCCTTGTATTTTGAAAAAGAGGAGAGTTGTTTGAAGTTTAGAACATGCTCTAAATTTTACTCCATGCCTTAAATCTAGCATATGAATTTATGAGTTCTGTTTTTTAATTGATGTATATCGCTTCTTGTTCCTCAGAATAGTTTCCAACCCTGAGACCTTAAGTGGTAAAAATCAATGAGATGAATCCTGGGCTTGAGGATTGCTTATGTGTCCTAGAGGTCCTAACCATGCAAGATAGGTTGGGCGGCTAGTTCTTTATTAGTCAATGACGTGGTTGATCATTTATTGCATTTTCTTCAGCTGATTGTGTTGTGTTTAATTGTGTCGGTCTTTATGTTTTTGCATTGATTATGCATCGTTGTTGATTATGTCAATGCATCGAATGTGCCGTTATTAGTTTACGATGATTGGTATCTTAAGATGTTATTAATTATTTCATGACGATTTCAATTTTCTAATGCATATACATTTATTTTTTCCTATTATACATCGATGTTTGTTGTCGTAACAGAGGGGCGTTACAAATTGGTAAGCATTGTAATGTGTACTTTTACTATATATGAATTGAGATAATTCTATATAATCATTGAGGAAAATTACGATGCAACCTAACACTTATGGAATCTTGTAGTTTGGCATAACCCTTAATGAATTTCATCATGCAATATAACCATTGAAGGATACAAAAAATTATCAGAAGTAAACAAAGATGAATGTCACAATAAGACATAATCATAAAGGACTTCCGCAATCTAATTTAATTCTTAAGGATCGTTGCAAAGGGACATCACCCTTAATGAATGCCATAATGTAACATATCCATTGAGGAACATAGCATTTTCACATATAACTAAGCCAAGATGAAAGTAACAACCTAGCATAGCCAATGAGGAATGTCTGAATCAACATAACCATTGAGGAATGTTGACCATGGTAAAAAATGGCCATCATTTTCAACCATA
>ML812504.1:0-32721 GCA_009831015.1 Picea engelmannii
AGCTAGAAGGACACCAAGGTGAATTAAAAGATTAAATCAAAATTCCATTCACCTACCAATATTGGAAAATAAAAACAATCATCCAGAAGATTTTTGACATGACATGATAGCTACCATTCAAATTAGAAAAAATATAAACACATTTTTTGCTTCAATTACATATTTATTGTGGATATTACATAAACTGCATCGCCAAGAAGCTAGGGGATTTAATTGGAAGAAGAACCTTCCTTCATGATGGGCAAGGCCATGAAGATCTAATTAGAAGAAGATACTTCCTTCACGATAGGTGGGCACAAACATGGTGGAGTAGTAGTACCAAATTGAAGGTCAGGGGTCTGACTCC
Organism: Picea engelmannii; assembly: GCA_009831015.1. Classification (NCBI taxonomy): domain Eukaryota; kingdom Viridiplantae; phylum Streptophyta; class Pinopsida; order Pinales; family Pinaceae; genus Picea; species Picea engelmannii. The sequence goes on from ML812504.1 coordinate 347, forward strand.
TACAATGTTTACCCAAATCTTCAACCAAATGCTTCACCAGTGTTGCTTAGTTTCTGCAGAGAGTGTAATTTAGATTTCCAGGAAAAGCATGTGTATGAATAAATAAGTAGAATAAAACACAACATGGAAGAGTGAGTTACCCACCTATTCGCGTCTTCCTGGAGTGACCAACTAGATAGATGACGGAGTTGGAAGACAACATCCCTCCAATCACCAATTTCTTTTGCATTGTACCTCCCACTAGGCTGTCAGATTGTTTCAGCCTCCTAAAAAAAAATTCCAAAGCATATAATCGGTATGCCAAAAAATTTCCCAAAGCATATAACATACCTAGTTGAAGTGGTTCCTCAACCTTTCGGCAAGATGACCCCCTATTCTACTTGCTTCTCGATCAGAGGCTTGCGTACTCTGATCTTTTAGTGAAAACCCTTAAAAGGCCTAGGCTCGATGGTAACCTGCACAAAGCATAAAAAATACTATAGATGAAGAGAGAGATATAATTCCTTGTTCTGAAACCAAATTGTGTGATGGTTAGCCAAGAGGGATGTAGGGTGGGCCAGATGTATACAAGAAAAAGAAAGGAAGAAACTTTACTGCATGGAACTATATGTGCGCAACCGACTGGAGACTTATATGATTCCAGCACCTAATGGAATTCATTAGCCATGTATTATATGTAGCACCTATCCATGGAATGATATGAAACAAAATTTTCTAATTTAAACACGGGCATTAAGTGTAAACATTTTTTTTTGTTTTCATAGATGGAATAATGTACAACATATTCATAACTCTTTTACAATTTTTCCAATGCTAAATATTCCAAATTTGAATCCAAATATATGAATCTAAATAAGATGATGAGATAAATAAGAAGTTAACTTTATGATTGAAAATATTTAAATAGAAACATAACAAAATATATCTAGTGAAATACCTCCTCTTTAGTATATTGAAGATGGCCATTTGCAATGCAGTCCTGTCAGTAGTAGAAAGATGCTTCCAAGCGTTCATTTTTTTTCCACTTTCCTAGAGGAAAACAACGGAATCCTCTCATCCAACTAGGAGCCTAGCCGGCTTCCTAGCTCATGATTCCAAGAACAACAAAGCACATATGCTCTAAAAAGACTATCACAAGAATTATATCTTATAAGAATTATCCAACCTCTCAACATGCTCCAACCTCTCAACTTCCTCCACCCCTTTTTACCACCACATCCTATTCTTATTTATCAAGTTTCCATACCCACTTCCCCAAGTATCCTTAGCCACCCTCATTATTAGCCATCAACCTCCCTTATCTAGACTTTTTTTTGGGAAAAGATAAAATAAATTAAAATATAAATGACTTACATAAAATAACAAGAAATAAAATGCAAAGTCTTTCTCCTCATGCTAGCTTATAAATGCAACTTGACAATTTTCCCCAAATGTACATGACAACCCACCATACTCATTTAATTCATCATACCAACCATCAATCTAAGTCAAATAATATATTCAATGCTACTAGATATTTTTGTATACAACATAATTTACATAGTCATTAAACCATTTAATTAAATAGTTAATAATCTAGTTTAATAATTAATACATTAATTAATTATACTAGTGTACATGTGTAGGGTATGTGTGCGTAGCTAGCATACACATATCTTATGCATGTGTTAACAATAAACAAGCCTTGTCTCTAGTGCATAGTTCTTGTATGATCACACCAAGGCATGCAGGATAACAGATCAAGTAAATGCATCATTTAATAATCTTAACGAACAAAATTACAATAATTCACCAATAACTCATTATCACACTTAACATATCAAAAGGTAATAAAAGAGGGTTTTAAACATGGTAGGAACCAAGTGAGTAAACAATAGTGGCACATCTAATCCCAATCAAAATTATCTACTAACATTGAAGCATCCTTCCTTCCTATAACACACCCATAGCGGGGCGTAAAAATTATGTTCTTCTTAAGAAAATAGATATCCTCATTCGGGGACTTTATTCCATCCCCCCCTATACTTTCATATGACCATGGGCTATGACCAAAAGCCAAAAAAACATGAGCCAAGACAACCACCACGTGAATCCTCTGGAATGACAAATCTCTGAAATTCACAATCCAACGTCACGTGTCCTTGGGGTTTCGACAGTCCTGATTCATTTTGGGACTTCGACGTTCAGGAGTCTTGGACTCTCACACTACCTTTCCTCCCGAAGTACTATGTACCTGAAGTTCCAGATCAATCACTAGACTTTTGTTTTAAATCAACGACTTAGTTTCATTTTGGGAGCTTCAGACGTTCCTGTAGCCTTTTCTCCCGACACATTTTCTTCTGGAGTTAAGGATCGTGCGCCACGCGTCCTTCTCAATCAACGATCTTGGTTTACTTTGGGACTTCAGCATTTTGGAGATCCAAACGTTCCAACAATCCATTCTCCCGGAGTACTTTCTTCGGGAGTCAAGGATCGTGCGCCACACGCCCTTCTCGTTTGACGGTGGGGATCCATGTCGGGCGACCGTCTACTCCGCGTTTCTTTCTCCTCACTTCCGAAGTACACGATATGGTAGTGTGTGTCCCTCGCAAATCGAAGGCTATAAATCACTTCAGCTATTTAGGCTTCGGGAGTTTCAACCTCTCCACACTCTCTTTCTCCCGAAGTGCTTTCACCCGAAGGTAATGATCTGTCGACGCATGTCTCCGACGGATTGAATACTACAAATCACTTCAGGACTTCATGCTTCGACGAATTCCAAGGTACTCACAAACACAAACCTCTTAAGTGCAATCCTTCCAGAGTGTCAGATCCTCTGACACACGCCCTCCTCTATTCAATGGTCATGATGGACTCTGGCGCTTCGGCCTTTGGGAGTTCTCTATCCACATGACCCCACTTTCTCTGAAGTGGTTATCATCCAACATGAAGGATCTGTGGACACTTGTCCTCTTCTGACAGACGACTTCGATGAACTCCGACACTCCGGCCTTCGGAAGTTCTTTCTCTAACCAACTACACTTTTCTCCCGGAGTAACTTTTCTTCTAAGTGGCAGATCTTCCACCACGTGTCCTTTTCCAACAGATGACTGGGATGACTTCGGGAATCCTTGTGCCTTCACACTTCGTTTCTCATGGAGTCGGTCAATGTTGGACTAACCGCAACCTAGATCTGATGGTGTAAGGGTATTCATGTAACCCCAAAGATCTACGGCTCATAACTTCTGCTCAAGGGTCCCTTGGGTCTCGTTGTTAGGCCACTTCGAGGGGGGACACCTGGAAACCCCATCACTTGACACATGGGCTCCCATATGATCTCGACGTTAATACTCATGTCACCACGATCGAATCGGTAGTGAGGGATATTGAAGGATCCTTATATCCATGGTCCACAATGATTGTGGGGCCCCAACGTGCTCTCTCTTTATCGGAGGGATCAATATTTGCAATCAGAAAAGTACTCACCCAACTTAGTCTAATTGTGGTCGTTGATCCTCCATCCTAACGAGATCAGCGACATTGGTGAATTGTGGTTCGTGAACTAGCACTTACACTAATTTCACCTTCGCGCTCCGCAATGATTCCCCACCATCGATCCCCGTTCACGAATTGACAGTTCACAGCAATTGCGGGGCCCGATCTTCGAAATCTAGGAAGTGCTCACCTGACTCTGTCTAATCGTGGTCGTTGATATTCCATATCCAATGAGATCAACGACGTTGGTTTATTGCGGGCCGTGAACTAGCGTGTTCGCTAACTTCACCTTCGCGCTTCGCAATGGTTCCCAACCATTGATCTAATCGAGCGGTTGGTGTTTCATTTGTTAACTTCAATGGGTCTTTGAGTCTATATGACGACTGAGATAGGTTTCCCTCCCGATGAATGGTCCTCATTCATCTCCTCAGTCAGGTTCTTGAATTGGTCTATGTCTCTTGTTACTCAGGAAGTTCGGTTACCTTTGACTAATCGTGAAGTTTGACATTCCAGACATCAAACTCCTGAAACTTCGAAATCATTATGAACTAGCTCCTTTCGAGCTTAGCACAGGGTTCCTGGACCCAGGTCACATGGACCTTTAGATGAATCTCGGGCTATGATCTCTTCTCTTTAGTCAGGTTTTGACTAAGGTCATGGGTGCGAATTCAAGGTCTCTCGGACTACTAGTTTGAAGGAAACACCTTCCTAGTTCGCAGAACCTTAAGTTTTGAAACTAGGCAGTGTAAAATCGTGAGGTTACCGAGACGGTAACAGTGCCAAGAGGCTTTCTCTGATTTCAGAGCTGTGAGGTAGCTCCCTGGGGAAAACACCTTCGAGAGATAAACTGGGGCACACGGGAAAAGTAGAAGCACAAGTCCTCAAGGTAACCAATGTATATACATAATTTAACCTTTTCAGTGCAAAACCATTTATAGATAAGTAAATACATGCATGCAACTATTAATTCCCAATTCAACGCATAAAGTATGGAAACACTTATCAAAACCAGATAACGTGAAGCGACTATTGGAAAGGGTGACCGTTTCCACCCAACCATAGGCTCAGTCACTCCTAACGGATTTACCGCTAGCCACCCTTGAGCTAGACCACGATGATTTTTGATTGAATATCTTCTTCTAGCTCAGAAATAGATAGGGACAAAGGTTACCCTCCTTCTCACGTCTCAATATCTATTTCCCACGATCAGTACAGACTCTTTTTTTCACAATTCTTCCTCCGATCCCAGAGCTTTTGCTCTTGTCTCTGCACTCTTTGCAGATTTTCCTCTCTCTCCCCCACACTTTCCTTTCTTTCCTTTCCCAACAAGATTGTGTGTGGCCTAAATTCTTAGTCCGTGGTCAGGTCTGGAATCTTTATAGATGGACAGTATGCCCCATCCCCTCATTAACTCTTGAGGAGGCTTCCCACCTACCAACCTGACTGTAATTCATTCATGGGTCAGAGGGTTGTTCTGATCCTGAGCAATTAAATCCAGCAAGGTACTGGTTCGGGGGAGTTTAACGCAACCATTCCTGGTCCCCTCCACCATCTTTTCATAGCATTCATGGTCTCTCTTAGCACATCCCCTTTCCAACAATCATGCAACACGTATCCATTTTCTATTAAAATAACAGAATTTACATTCATCAACCTTTTATACAAAGGTCCATCAAATCAAACATTCACACCTTTGAGTTTTCCATAGTTCCATGGCCAATATAGTTATATTTACAAACTGGGGGAAGCAGGGTGTTACAATTCCCTCCCCCTTAAAGGAACATCGTCCTCGATGTTCTATCTGTCAACATGATATGTATATACAGAAGTAAACAAAATTGGATATGCATGTCTCTTGGCATCATCCATTTCTCACGTAGCCTCATCTAGGCCAAAGTGTTTCCCTTGCACCTTGACTTGTGCAATGGTTCGGTTCCTGAGTGAGGTTTCCTTCCTGTCTAGTATGCATTGAGGTTTTGGCAAGAATTCTCCCTCTGACTCCACCTGGATCACAGACCAGTCATTTATATGATTAGAATCATGTACATATTTCTTCAATAATGAAACATGGAAAACATTATGTGCCTTTAATGTGGAAGGACGTGCTAGCCTATAGGCTATAGGTCCCACTCTATCTAAGACTTCAAAGGGTCAACAATACCAAGGTGCCAACTTGGCACAAGCTCCCATTCTTAGGGAACTCTTCCTGGGTCTAACTCTGAGATAGACATGGTCTCCTGTCTTGAACTCTCTCGGGGTTCTCTTTCAGTCGACGTAGCTCTTCTGTCTATCCTGAGAATTTTTCATATTTTGTTTTATCTGAATCACTTGTTGCTCCATTTATTTTAGCATGTCCAGTCCGATCGAAATTCTATCCATTGGATTACTCCAGCTGATGGGAATTTTGCACTATCTACCATATAAGGTTTCAAAAGGGCTCATCTTTAGTGACTCTTGATAACCATTGTTGTAGGCAAATTCTACCAATGGTAGGTAGTCTTCCCACTTCTTAGGCTGATGAATTACATGCATCCTTAACATGTCTTCTAATATTTGGTTTACTCTTTTTATCTGTCAATCATTTTGGGGGTGATAGGCTGTGTTAAACAACAATTTAGTCTCAAAACCATCCATAAAGGATTTCCAAAAGCTTGAAGTGAATTTTGTGTCTCTGACGAATATAATCTCTCTAGGCATGCCATGCATTCTGAATATCTCCTTCATGGAGATGTTGGCAATATCTATTGCCTTGCAAGTCGACTTGACATGAATGAAGTGAGCAGACTTACTCATTTTTTCCACCACTACCATGATGGCATCATTCTGCTTAGTCGATCTTGGTAATCCAGTGATGAAATCCATGGAAATGGTTTCCCATTTCCATTCTAGAATTGGTAGGGGTTGTAAAAACCCTGCTGGGTGCCGGTGTTCTGCCTTAACTTGTTGGCATTCTAGGCACTTAGCTAGATAGTTGGCTATGTCATTTTTCAATCCGGGCCAATATAATTGTTTCCTAGTTGTTGTGATCATTTTCTAATATCCTGGGTGACCATTATTTGGTCTCTTGTGTAGTTAATCCATTATGAACCTCTTCAAGTCATCACAGCTTGGAATATACAATTTTTTTATGTAGATCAATAGGCCTTCATCGAGCATCTGATAGCCTTCATACTTTATCCATATAGGCTCTTTCCTTAGGTATAAGGTCACAGTCTTGAAGAATGCATATGTTTCTTGTGCATTCATGATCCTTTCTTTGACATTCATTTCACAGGAGCTTACTACTGCTAGGTGAATCGTTTTCATACTTCTGCTAAGGGCGTCTGCTACCCTATTTTCCTTCCCTTTGATGTGTTTGATTTCGAAGTCAAACTCACTAAGGAGAGCCATCCACCTAGCTTGTCTAGCATTGAGTTTTGGTTGATCAAACAAGTGCCTCAACCCATAGTGGTCTGTCATAAGTACAAATCTCCTACCCAGGAGGTAAAGCCTCCACATTTTTAAAGCATGCACTATGGGAGCCAACTCTAGGTCATGGGTCACATAATTGATTTCATGCTCATTCAATTTCTTGGACGCGTAGCAAATTACACGTCCCTCTTGCATAAGGACTCCTCCGAGTCCTTCCTTGCAGGCATCTGTACACACGAGGAAGTCATTATCATGGTTTGCGATATTCAACATGGGTGCATGGGTCAGGAGGTATTTCAGTTCATGAAATCTTTCTTCACATTTTGATGTCCAAGTGAATTTAACCCCCTTTTTTTGGAGGGCAGTGATTGGACAACCAATCTTGGAAAATCCTTTTATAAACCTTCTATAATATCTTCCTAAGCCCATAAAGGATCTGATATCAAATACATCCTTTGGGGTAGGCCATTCCATAATAGACCTGATCTTGGCAAGGTCTACTGCCACTCCTTCTTTATAAATAACATGGCCTAAGTAATGTACTTGCTTCTAGAAAAAGTCACACTTGCTAAACTTAGCGTAGATCTGATGCTCTCTTAGTACTTGAAGTACAAGTCTAAGATGTTCTTCATGCTCTTATCTGTTCTTTGAGTAGATTAATATATCATCAATGAAAACCAATACAAATCTGTCTAGGAATTTGTTGAGTACATTGTTCAACAAGCACATAAAAGTGGCGGGGGAATTAGTTAGTCCAAATGGCACCACCACAAATTCATAGTGACCATACCTTGTCTTGAAGGTCGTTTTGTGGATGTCTTCATCCTTGATTCAGACTTGATGGTATCCCGACCTCAAGTCAATCTTTGAGAAAATGGAAGCACCCCCCAATTGGTCGAACACGTCATCGATTCTTGGTAAGGGGTACTTTTTCTTTATGGTTGTCTTATTGAGTTGTCTATAATCTATGCACATTCGAAGCGTGCCATCTTTCTTTTTCACAAACAAGGTTGGTGCTCCCCATGGAGACACACTAGGTAGAATGTGACCTTTTTCCATCATTTCTTTTAGCTATATCTTGATCTCAACTAGTTTGGGTGTACTCATCCTATAGGGTGTCCTAGACACTGGCACTGCTCCTGGTGCAAGTTCTATTGAGAAGTCAATGTCTCTTCTCAGAGGTAGACCCGATACCTCTTCTGGAAACATGTCTCTATACTCTCTTAATATGGGGTGGTCCTCTGGGTTCGGTTTGTAATCCTCAACAGATTCCAACACCTATATTGCATATAGAGGACATCCCTTTCTACAATACTTTTTCATTTGAAGGGTTGATATTTGTCTCACTGAGACAGGTTTCTGAATCCCTTGGAGGGTCATCTTTCCCCCTTCTTCATTTACAGATTCTAAATTTTTATGGTAACAGTCAAACTTAGTTTTATAAGCATCCAACCAATCCATACCAATCAACAATTCATAAGATCCTAGGGGTAGTATGTTAAGGGTTGCTTGGGTGGGCAACACATCCATGATGAATTGGCAAGTTGGTAAGACCTTTGTTACTTTTCTCTTGGTTCCAATGGTTATTTGTACCAACCATGGCTTAACATGTCTAGCTGGTTGCAGTTTACACTTATCAATAATCTGAGGGGCCATATAACTCAAATTAGAACCAGGGTCAATTAAAATAGAAACTAGATGGTTGGAGATCATACCTTCCATCTCCACCACTGAAGCTTGGTGTTTGACTTATTTATTATCCAAAGCCACATAAATCCATGGCATGATCCTAGCCACATCATTGATTGTGGTAGCTTCTTGGATGTTGTAAACTCTCCTACTATTATGTTGCCTGTGTGGGCAATCCCTCAGCTGATGTTCTTCTCCGCAACCCCAACATTTCAAGGGTTCTCTCTTTGGGTTATTGGTCTTTACTGGGGTTGATCTAAAAGGTTTATTTCCACTATGAGAGGGTAAATTATATTGATACACACTTCGGGTAGGAAGGCTCATCCTTGAATCCTTCCTATAGTTCTTAAATATTGAGGATTTAAACCCCTTCTTCTTGAATCCGTTGAACATCTGCACTGAACCAATCCTCTAGGTTTCTTTACTCCTTTGGGTCACCCGATGAAAGTCACAGTATCCACTGCATTATCATGGTTTGGTCCTTGTCGTGTTTCTGTTGTTGTGCCTTAGTGTTCAAGGGAAGTATCTTCCTCGAGATTCAACCATCACAAATTCCATCTTTCAACACCTGTGTCATTCCATGTTCATTTGATCCACCAACTTACATCTCTGCGTCAGTTTTGTGTCGTTGATGAGGGATACATCAAGGCCCTCCTTCGACGAGTCTGTTCCTGTCGAATTCAACACATTATCTGGGAACTAGACTTAGAAACCAATTAGTACCTTGGGACCTGCATGCCTCAATGGCAGGCCTCCTCGCTTCCGATAGTAGGTTACATTATTGACCTCTGATCGGATGATTCCACGAATGTTCAACTTCAGATCATTTATTCACATTCGTTGGAATGTACTAAGGTATCTTGGGAATCATTGACATCAATGGTGATTTCCCTTGCACTTGTTAACGGTTTACCTCATCGACCGGTAATCAAGTGGTTTATGCCATGTTCAACATCAGGACATCTATTCACGTGGTTAGACTCGCACTACATCGGGATCGGTAAGAAGAGCCTGGGTTGAGTGATCACTTTGATATGTACTTTTCCCAGGTTGCGATGGAGTTTCTCTTGAATATTGACACATATACTGTCACATAGATTCACTTTGTATTGGTCTGTGGCTATGTCTTGGCGTCTCATAGATCCACTGTGTATTTTTTGGCAGCCATACCTTGAAAGCCTTTATCACTCAAGCATAGTTATGCCTGCCTTGGGTTTGAAACATATCATAACATTTGTTTGATGGTTGTATGAAGCTTCTACCAAGTTCTCTGAGTCCATACCCTTGCTCAAAAAAGTCTACAAAGTACTTCAGTCATCAATTTTCATCTTCTAACTTCGCACTTTGGGGGGCAATCTGTTACACATCAAAATTACTCACTTCAATGATGACCTATTGTCGTCATTACAAGTGTCGCAAGTGTCTCACTTTGGACACAAGTATTGCAAGTGTCACAAATAGTATACTGTCATCTTGCCTATGTCGTGTCTCGAATGACATCACAAGGAACACTTGAAGACACCCTCAGAGACTAGTTAAAGAAGGAGAAATCATTTGACAAAGAGTACAAATCCTTTGCCTTGAGAAAGACCACTTAAAAATGAATTTTGAAGGGCAGTGCTCCCCTACCCACTAGTAGGGAGTGCTAGCGCTCTTTGCCCTCTTTTGTGGGAGCGTTGTAGCACTCTGTGCACCATTCTAGGGGAGTGTTATGTTGTTGATAAAATTAGGGGAAGATCCCCCTTATCTTTGAAGTTAGTTTGATTCGAATATAAGGTCAAGTCTATATATTAGGGAGGATCTGAAACTAATGGATAAATATCCTCAACCTATCCTAAGAATCTCTAAGGTGGCTAGGCCTCTCCAAGCCTATATAAGGAGGCCTCCTCATGGTAAAGGGGGGAGACATTGAAGACATCAAACTTATGATCTCATAAGGGAGAATTATCAGTGAAAACATATTCATTTTGATTCTGGATTATTTGAGAAAGGGGCTGGACAAGGAGAGATGGAAGAGGCTGTTGCAACTTCATCAAAGTTTTGTAAGTATCTCTTTTGATTTCTCATTAATACATGTGGTTGACATGTTTCCTTCTAGATTGTGTATATCTACATGAACTTGTATTTGATGGATAGATCTAGTTTCAAACTAATCTTGGTAGAATAGGAAGCATGCTTTGTCTTTGATTAGATTGCAGGACTTGTTGAAGAGCTTGGGGATCAGAGCTCAACTTGGACTGGGTGAGGACAAACATCGTAAAAAGGTACATCTTCTTCCTCTTCTCTATATATTATCTTAGCTAGGTTTAAAGGGATGTCAGTGACCAAAGTTAGCACCTTTTTGTCTTGATATTAGAGGTCTAGGATCCAAGAGGGAATCCACATGTCCGCAGGGGGATTTTCCTGTAACACATTCTAGGCGTCGAACTCCCGAAACTCTGAAATCATTATGAACTAGCTCCTTTCGGGCTTAGCGTAGGGTTATTGGACCCATGTCACATGGACCTTTAGATGAATCTTGGGCTATGAGCTCTACTCTTTAGCCGGGTTTTGACTAAGGCCGTGGGTGCGAATTCAAGGTCTCTTAGACTACTGGTTTGAAGGAAACACCTTCCCAGTTCACAGAACCTTAAGTTTTGAAGCTAGGCAGTGTAAACTCGTGAGGTTACCGAGACGGTAGCAGTTCCAAGAGGCTTGCTACGATTCTGGAACTGTGAGGTAGCTCCCCGGTGAAAACACTTTCGAGAGCTAAACTAGGGCACATGGAAAAAGCAGAAGCACAAGTCCTCAAGGTAACCAACGTATATACATAATTTAACCTTTTTAGTGCAAAACCATTTACAGATAAGTAAATACATGCATGCAACTATTAATTCCCAATTAAACGCATAAAGTATGGAAACACTTATCAAACCAGATAACATGAAGCGATTGCTAGAAAGGGTGCCTATTTCCACCCAACCATAGGCTCAGTCACTCCTAACAGATTTACCACTAGCCACCCTCGAGCTAGACCATGATGCTTTTCTATTGAATATCTTCTTTCAACTTAGAAATAGATAGGGATGAAGGTTACCCTCCTTCCCCTATCTTAGTCTCTATTTCCCACGATCAGAACACCCTCTTTTTTTCACAAGTCTTCCTCAAATCCCAGAGCTTCTGCTCTCGTCTCTGCACTCTTTTCATATTTTCCTCTCTGTCCCCCATGCTTTCCTTTCTTGCCTTTCCTAGAAAGATTGTGTGTGGCCCGAATTTCCAGTCCGTGGTTAGGTCTAGAAGCCTTACAGATGGGCGGTCTACCCCATCCCCTCATTAACTCTTGAGGAGGTATTCCCACCTACCAGCCTAACTGTAATTCATTCCTGGGTCAGAGGGTTTTTTTGATCCTGAGAAATTAAATCTAGCAAGGTATTGGTTCTATGGAGGTTAACGCAACCATTCCTGGTCCCCTCCACCATCTTTTCATAGCATTCGTGGTCTCTCTTAGCACATCCCCTTTCCCAACATGTATCCATTTTCTATTAAAATAATATAATTTACATTCATCAACCTTTTATACAAAGGTCCATCAAATCAAACATTCACACCTTTGAGTTTGCCATCGTCCCTTGGCCAATATAGTTATATTTACAAACTAGGGGAAACATGGTGTTACACTTCCTAACCTACTTCCATCTTCCATCCTATCCTTTCCTCCACATGACTAAGTTGGAGCATCAACTATATTGACCTAACTCCATATAGAACCTGCAGACGGAAGTGTCATACATCTCGACCAAGCTTCCCCGACAGGCAACTAGCAGTCGCCATCACACGTCTAGGGGAGCGTGACTTCACACAGCCCTCCCACGACTCTAGGTTTCACAAGATAAACGGTGGGAAATACCCCCACCCCTTCTTATATAACTAGGGTCAACACCCTACGTCAAGTCATACTTTGCATCTACAGTTCTTAGAGTCATGTCATAAAACAACCACTCTAGGCAAGTTGTGCATCCTGTCAAAACCACACTTACCACAGATCATAGCAATATTTTGAGTCACAAATTAAATAATAAGTACAACTTATAGAATACACTATATTCTTGATGTCTATGACATCCAAGTTGCCTCAACATTATAGTCATTTGGCTATCACATAGCTCATCAACTTGTAGGTTAGTTCACCAATAACTCATATCCATGCATATACATCACAATTTCATATAAGAATCCATATTTATATTGATGTTCAATTAATACATGTCTGTTTATTTTTTTTATCATGCCCTGCATTTGTTATACATTAACAACATAACCTGAACGGGTACCCATGTACCAAAATTCCACATTTAAATTTACATGTTTGAACAATTCTCATAACTATCATCATTATGAACATATAATAATAAAATAACATTATGCAACACATAAATAGGTCTAGATATACATATCTAAAATGTATATATTAGTTTAACTAAGTCTAAATAGTTACTAGGTAATGAATTACCAAGATGAGCAAAAATCAAAGTTTTAATTGTCTAAGGTCAAAATATGGGGCGTTACATTAGAATTGATTGGTTAAGTGCCATCCACAGGGAAAATAAAAACCCAAGGGAAATCAAAACGCACCCATGAACATAAGTAGAAAACTAAATGTGCCCTAAGCACCCCCACTAACATTAAAATACCACTATAAAAATTAAACGCTTTCCAGACACCCCATAAACACTAAAATTCAACAATAAAAACATAGTAGCAGTAAATTAAAATACCACAGTAAAATAAATGTGTGTCACACACCTCATGAACATTAAACTACAACAACAAAAAACCTAAACACTAAATTACAACATTAAAAACCAATAAACTAAGCATTATCTTTACCTGATCCATCATTATTATGCTAATCAATTTAATCACTCTTTTTAATGACAAATTGCCATGTTTTTGTCATGCAAGAAAGTTAATTGTTGAAATCGTGACCTTTCATTTATTGTGATGACTAAGAATATTCCGAAGATATGAAATCATGTCCATATAAATCACATATATAGTTAAAAGGTCATTAATTATGGTTGTTTTTAATAGGTGTATGCCCATCGACATAAATATTTAGTGTAGATTTATATATGTTTTAATGATATTAAATTGCTCTGAATATTTTATTGAAAATTTGTGTTACAATAAATCTTATAATATTTTGAATTTTCTATAATTATAGAGTGTTATTTAGATTCTAAATTTATTGTTACTAGTGTAATGCACAACACTGTTAAATAAATTGATATTGAAATAAAAGACATAAGCAAATAACACATTATCCACATAACAAACACAAGATGTATCTGGGAAAATCCAATACGGGAAAAACCTAGCTAGAAGGTGAGGCATATGCTCTGTTATTTTCTTCTCAATTATGAAATGCAAATACAAAGAAAGAGGCACACAATATGGAGTTGTCATGGACACTATGGCCAATATGACTGCTATAGGATCTTCTACTTTCGTTATTATGCTTCAATGTCCCACTCTAAATACTTTGCTCTCCTATGGAACAATACTCAATAAAATAAGAATGAAACACCTTCCTTTCCTAGCAGAGCGATGTTTAACATAGCTTAATATTAATCTAGGGTTAGGGTTAGGGTGTTTGCAACCATCAACTCTCAATTACTATTAGGGTTTTGGACTTGTTGTCACCTGAAAAGGTTCAATTCCCAAAACTAGTGCTTTTTCCTATGGGACCCACCTCCATAATCTTATTGAAATTCCACACATGACTAGCCCCACATATGTGATTAATGGGCATTAACATGGCATCCACTAAGTACTATGGTGGTCAACATGATAGGTCAACTTATAGGAGGCATAACTTCTACATATGAACTTTGATTAAGGTTATTTTTCCGTCATTGGAAATCTATCGATGTATATAATAGAATCAAGAGGCTACTTGTTAAGCTTGCAAATTTTTGACCCCCAAAATGGTCATTTGAGGCCTCAAATGAGCTCTAAAAGGTTATGGACCTCAAATCACCAAAGTGGGACCTACCCATAAAATGGGTCGTACAAGCCAATAGTTCCAATTTTCCACCCATAAAATATCAAAAATAGATGGCAAATTATATAATGAACCATTTCAGATTTAAACTCTGTAAGAGCCTACCACTTATACTAGCGTTATTTTGTTCCCTTAAATCCTAATGTTTTCTCCCATAATCCTAAAATCACAGATGGCATATCACTAAAGTTTGATAAACTGAGACATGCTAATAACGTTGATACAATGAAACCTTAATAATGCTTATGTGATAAATATTACCATTGCCAATTCACAAACTTCCTAATGATGTAACAAGTTTCCAATGAACTTGACTCATAGTGACAAGCATAAGCAGAGGTAATATAAATCTATGAGCTTCAAAATATTTTCTTGATGCCAAATGCCAAACTATTTGAAAAAAATAAATTGAACCATGCATCTTTCTAAAATTGAGGGAAATTGGCGATATGTTTGCATCTAAGACATGATTGGAAATGCTAGCTATGATAGAGGGTTTGAGAATGGTTGTGCTTTTGGTGAAGATGATGAGAGCATTGAGCTTACCATGACTGATCATATTCCTCTCATTCACTAGAATGTGAAATACCAAAAAAAATTGATATTTTGGCCTTACCACAGCCTTCTTTATTTACATATCATCATCCACGCACCTCCATATCATCATCCTCACACCTTTACTTCACCCGATTCTCATCCTCATCCTCAAATCCCTCCTAAGTTTCCTTCTTTCTCGACCAATAATTCAATAGATACAACACTTCCAACACCCAGGTGGCGTGGCATGCCCGAGAGCTTTTGGTCACCACCACTTCCAAGTGTCAATGCAGGTAATGAGATTCCAAAGGTTATGGAAAGTGGTCCACTTATTTGGAGTAGGATTGAAAGTAGTCTTGGAAGTCACTCACTTGAAAATGGTGTTTTATCTGAGTGGCATTGTCAGTTTCGTTCCCCTAAGAATGTTTCCCTCAAGAATGATAATGCTACAAAGGGTAATGAAAACATATTGGAGGATTATAAAGCTCTCGACCTAATGGAATACAATATAGGATGAACTAGTGAGGTTTTTTCTTCCAAGGTTGCAACATTGGGCATTTCAATGTTGAATTTGAGGTGGGTCGATTATGGTAGAATGTTTCAATCATACATCAAGATTCTATTTTTGGGTTGCCATATCATCTAGGATTGTTATTGCTTGTAGTAGTTTTCTTCATATCCTTGATTATTATTGTCATTTGTTTTATTAGAATTTTCAATTACTAATTTTCAATAAATAACACATCTAGGTGGAGGTGCCAAGGTCGACGCCCGCTTCAAGGAGTATGAGGTCAATTTTTCAAAGATAAATATAGGCAGGGCGTCTAGAGCCTCTGCCTCCACTCTTGTGCTCATTTTCTTCCTTGGAAAGGACCAAAAATGCTACTAGTCCCCTGTCATCACCAATGGGGACACCAATTATGTTCACAAAGGGGTGGGGGGTATCATCTACAATGCCATGATCTCCTACTACATTTACATGTTTCTCTTCCAAATGGTAATGATGATGCTCGAGTGTAGGGACACATAGAGAGAGAAATGGTAGGTGTTGTTATGGGACGTAGTTATGTCACAGGTGGTGGTGTGGTAGATAATGATAAAATCAAGATTCATCATGCAAGGCTCATCTGATTTCAAGATTGAACAAATGCTTCAAACAAAATTAGGAAACTCCCTCACTCTTTCCCCATCTTTGAGACCAATTTACGAAAAAATAGAAAAGCTATGGCCATGGTTCAAGGAAGGGAGGGACTGAAGGGAAATGAGAAAGTTGAGAAAATCATCGTTGAATGGTCAGACGTCAAGATAAGACTCATCAAATCCTTTGAAGCTTCATCTATTGTTGGTGCTACTTCCACCATTCACAATTTACAATAGTTTGAGAAACCTTTGAAAATCTTGGAGGGCATAGGAAATATCATATTTGATTGAATATGGTAGCATGGTAGCACAATTAGATTAAATAATATCAGAAAGGGTGGTTGATAGAGAAGTAGAGTACACAACAAGTCATAGTCTCCATGCCATGTGTTATCGACTTGTAGGGGAAATAGAAAATGGATGAGTATAATAGATGCAAGATGTCATATTTTCACTCATCAGGTAGACGAATATTGTGAACTCATTGTTCACAATATAAATGCCTTATCGCATAAATAGATAGGTCATTCTCGTGAGTCAATTATTTCTACTCAAGGTTTTACCAACTAAACGTTCATGAGTTGGTATAAAAATGGATAAAAGAAGAAGTGGAGAAACCAGGGTAAGTAGAGGGCACAAGGCCCTCTATATCTGACATCAATAGCCAATATCTAATAGGGATCAACTTCCTTCAGGAATTGTGTTCACTCAAGAAACAATAGATTCATGAATTTTTTTTATTTTTCTCTATTGGGCTAAGTAATCCACATGGCACCTCCTAAAACTTATCATAGCAAGGATGTTGGGTATGTGTTATATTTTTTGCAAAATTGATCCCATGTACTCTACACGGATATGGGAGAAAAGGGGGGTTGTAGGGGTTCGCGAGAGGGAGCCCTAGAGAAAAAAAATTGGTCTTTTTTTAGCATTTTTTTGTGTCCATTTTTTGGCGGTTATTCAACACATGGTTTTTGCCAATGATTTTCTAATTGCGGTTAAGGAATTAGGGTTGTTGACTAATCCGGGTCAATGGATTAGGGGTTTGGATGTTGTGGGATCCTATATGTATATTGTATTGTAAACAATGAAGAAGATAATGAATAAAATATTAGAGGTGTGGCTCTGAACATGTTGTTGGCTTTCCCGGTTTGGGTTTCCAGGGTAAAAATCTTTGTGTAATGTGTGCGTGTGCCATTGTATCTTTTCTGTTTTTATTAAGAATCTATTTGCATTAATTAATTGTATAAGGTTAAAATCTATGTCTCAATTGCAAATATACAAGCATAGTGCTTACAACAACAAAACTGTTCCTTACAATAACATACATAGATGATCCCCAACAACATAATCAAGTGATCACCAAATTGGCTAATCATATTATAGATATGAAGATTCATAGTCCCACATCAATACCCTCCTTTGGCCTACATTGGGACCCTAAAATAACTATACCTTAGTTTTTCGGTATACTTGATGGGGAACACATGAATGCATGGATTGGAGGTTTCTCTTCATATTTTAAACATAAAACTAAATTATCAAAGCATGATAAGATCACTTTGTTTAACATCCCCAATTTTAATCCCCATGAATTATAATGTAATTGGATAAATGTGAACTAGGTTGGTGAGCCGATGTGTTGGGGAGAAGAGCTTGTATTGATTTAATGTGGTCGAGGGACAAATTGAATATTATGTACATTGAATAGTTAATAAAAGTAATAATTGTTGGTTTCAATACAAAATGGATGAAGAATGATGGGGGGGATATGATTCCACAAGAGAGAGGTCCAAGGGGGTGTTATGCATGGGTACTAATCCAAACCCACATTCTTGATTTATATTATCAATGTGTAAACATTATGTTTGTTGTTGAGTGTTCCCAAATCCAATCATTTAACTCATGTAAGAGGGTGGTGTGAGGAATCACATCCCATAGTTATTAGGGAGCATGGGTTGAAGTACAAGCATTTTTGGGAAGAGTGAGCATCAAGCAAGCAAGGGAGAAGAAGGAAATTTGTATGCAGAAGAGAGACAATTTTTACATGCAGTTTTTAGGCAGCAAAGAAAGAGTTGAGTGTTGGGAAGGGAATCAACCATGTTGTGTTTGAATACAACCATGGTTTGGTTGTGTGTTATGCTATAAATTAGGCCTGTGTGCCTGTAAATTAGGTTATAAGCATGTAGTGCATTTTCCTATTGAGGAAATGTCTCAAGTGCCCTGCGAAGGTTGTTGTGAGAATTCATGAAGCAGTTGGGAGTTCATAGAGTCCCCAGCTAGGATACTCTTGGCCAACCGAGTGCACTAGGGGACCTAATAAATGAATGTTATAGCCCAAGGGACTGTGAGTAGTGAAGGGGGTACATTCCTTGGGTAGTGCAGGATGTAGGGAAGAGAGAGAGATAGAGGATTGGAACTGTTGTGGGAGTAGAACCTAGGTTTTGGGGTTGTTGTGTGTGGAGAGTAGACAACCATTGGGACATAACTTCTTGTGGACTCATAGCCTCAGCTCAAGGGTGGCATGTTGTTGAGAGGAAAGTTCAACAATGCCCATGGATGGGAGGTTCATCCTTCATACACAACCAATTGGTTAATTATTAAAAGATAAGTGTTTTTGTTATATTGTCATGTTATTTCTGCTATGTAAATGATTTAGATGAATGTTGGGTATTTTCTTTTTTCTTGAATAATTTCTATCATGATTTTATTTATGTTGTTAGATGCATTTATGATATGGTATCAATCAAATAGTCAAATTTGTGTGTGATCTATAGTTGGTATGCTACAGAAAATTAATTAGCAGTAAATCTTAATAATTTAACGAGTTTATGCATGTAGTGTTGCTCAACTGGAGGCTGGGTAGGTTACATAATGGTATCAGAGCTTCGAGTTCAAACATCGGGCTTATATGGGCCAAGAACCAGAGAAAATTGGCGAAATTCATTGTTGCAAACTTTGGTCTGTGCAAATTTGGGGGAAAATGGAGAAATGAGGGTGAAATCCCCAAATTCATGGGAAAATTTCAAGTTTAAATGACACAGAGCAGTCAAAGAGATGATATGGGGCATAGATATGCAAGGTACATACCTGAATTAAACTTGGAAGGGTCAAATTTCATGTTTTGATGGCCATTGTAGAGTGGCATGAATTTTGGTGAATTGATGGGCGAGATCATGTTTGATCTCGCGATCAACGACCCATATTTACTTTGATAAAGTTTTTAAAAAAATTAAGGTTTCAGTCATTTGGAAGGTCAAGCGAATCAACGACCGAGATTCATTTCGACAGTTGGAAAGAGGAGACAGATCAATGGTTTGGATCGGTTTATAAATTTTGGGAAGATGGATTTGATCAATGGTCAAGATAATGTTTGCTTGGATATCGACGATCCAGATTCACCTGGGATTTGGTCAAAATTTCCAAGTGTTGAAATTTTCTAACAAAATTCGCCAATGGTCGATGGTCGGGTTGATGAGTTTGGCGAAGAGTTTTGATCGACCAAACGAAATCTCTAAAAACCGATGGTCGATGGTCGAGCATCGATAGAGTTGGACAAAGTTTGATAGATCAATGACCGAGATCATTTTCAAATGAGAGATTGACAACCTAGATTCATCCAAGTTTTGGTCAAAAAATTTCTAAGTGTTGGAGTTGGCCAAAAGAATTCATGGACGATTGATGGTCCAGTCGGCTAGATTAGCGAAGTGTTGGTCGCCAACAGAAATTGTCGATAATCGATCGTCGATTGATCATCGGGTCAGATTGATTGGTGAAGTGTTTGGTCACCAACGGTAATATCCAATGGTTGATGGTTTGATGGTCAGGTGTCATCCAATTCGATGAAGTGTTTCAATCGAGTAAGATAAATTTTTGATGGTCGATGGGCCAGTGGGTTGATGTTTGGGTGACAGTTGATTCGACAAAGTGTTTTGATCAAGCAAGAGAAATTGTCGATGGTCGATGGGCCGATTGTTAAGTGACGACCAATTTAGCGAGGTGTTTAGGTCCTCCAAGGGAAATTGTCGAGGATCAATGAAGGATAGAGGGTGATGATGTGTCATGCCATGTCAGTATCCATGTGTCATGCCATGTCAACCAGAGTGCCATTTTAAATTCTATGTTTCATGCCATGTTAGTATCCATGTGTCATGCCACATCAGTATCCGTGTTTCATGCCACATCAACAGTTTCCACATCAACAAAGAAATGGCCAACAATCGATGGTCGGGTTGAATGAATTGGAGAAGTGTTTTCTTCAGTCAACATGGATGGTCAATGGTCGGGTTGGTAAAATTGGCAAGGTGTTTCATTCATCCAATCATCGATGGTTGGGTCAGCTAGTTTAGTGATGTTTTTCAAGTGGTTTCCAAGAGAACTGGTCAATGGCAGATGGTCGAGCATTAGGGAGATTCACAAACAAGTTCAGTTTTCCAAAGAGAATAGTCAATCGATCGATCACCAATGGAGCTCGGATCAACGGTACATATTGCTTCGAGCTAGAAATTGACGGTGGAGATGTCACACACCCGACCCCATAAGTAATTTGTTTAGGGATGGGGCATAACTTTTCTCTTTTTTACAACTCCCTGGATTCTTCGAATGAGGACACCATCGCATTATGCTCACCAAGGGATTTCCAATGAATATAAATTTACCCAAAATCGAGTGCTTGTTTGAAATTTATGGCCTTTTGAATTTTTTGGGGCATCATTGGCCAATGGCTATCCCCTTCGCCACATGGATTTACCTCTCTCATGTGATATAACATGGCACTATTATGACCTGGGTCATCACCCCTTGGCGATGATGTGGCTACTAGTTGCAGGGAGTATCTCTCGGCCTTTGTGAATATCAGGCCATCAACCCTTTGTCGTTCTTGGACAAGTCTAAAACTTCTCGGAGATCTGAAGTCCCAGAGACCTCTTTCCACTCTGAATGTCCACGGTGGATCTCCATCCACCCTTGAATCTAATGGAAAAAGTTTGTCTGCACCTAACATATAGTTTACGCGTGACGAGGAAGAGGGGGGGGCTCCCACACCTAACCCGTGTCTAATCCCATGATGCCACGTGGACCTACCCAGACCCGCCATGATACCATGGTGTATATGGGCCTGTCCAATCAAAGTTTGACACTTCGTTGAGGGGATTTCGACGTTCTTTGCTTTGGTGCTTGGCATATGAACCAACATACCATCTCTCTCGAAGCCTTGAGTCCTGAAGTCCAAAAGCCTCAGACTTCCTCTCCATGTACTTTGGCCTTCACCCTTCGGCCTTCAGGAGGGTTTCACAACTCGAACCTTGTATCTCCCGAAGTAAGACTTCGTTGAAGTGCTTACATTGTCCCACCCTACTAGATTTATCAAATGATTGAGAAAAGGTTCCCAATGGATCCTTGGATCAATAGTCCACCTCGCTCCCGAATTTCTCCCCTCGATCTGACAGTTGGTGGGATTTCACCACTTAGGGATTTCGCGAGTTCGCAACCTTTACCGTTCCTAACCCTTTGATTTCCCCAAAGTTTACCTGTAAAATAGGTCATAAAAAGGGGGATGGTTTCTTGTTGTCGGTTAGTAGTACTTCTTACTCTATCCTTCCACTATACTTAATCTAATGGTTGAGAAAGATCCCGAAGGGTCCATAGATCAATGGCTCGCGTTGGTTTGCGACTTTGGCATTCGGGGATTCTGACCGCTTCCAACTCTTTCACGCCTGGAGTGGGTCAACATTGAATGACTGTAGCTAGCATCTGACGGTTAGGAAGGGTCCCTAACAATCCTTAGATCAACAACTGATAAGGCTTACTCGATTTAACGGTTCCGATAGCCCCCTGAAAGGCAAATGGACAACTACAATAGCACGATCCTTTTTCAAAGGATTTATCTATGTAATACTTGTCTCCTTTTACACGTAGTGCAGGGTTCCTAGGTCTCAGTATTTTGGAACTTGTAGTGGCTCAAGGGCTCAAGTAAGAAAGTTCACATGAAAGGTAATAAGCCCATGGTTTTAGGCTTATGGTAACTTGGGACCTCTTCACGCCCCAGAAGGCTACGCTTCAAAATCTTAACCAAGAGTTAGTTAGGCTCGTGATTTTGGTTCCAAAGTCACATGGTAAAGTGGGTTGAGGGAAGTGCCTTTCGTTTATAGAAATAGAAATCTATAACAGGAAAAGGGATTTTGAGGAATGGACGAGTTAAGAATAGTCAGTAGAGTCCATCCGACTATGTATTCACGGACTTGATCCTTGGACATTCCTTTTTTAGGTTTAGTGCAAATAAACTCAGACTGAAGGTCAACTCACCTTCTGCCCCAAATTTCATTTAAAACCCATTAATAACAATCATCCTTTGCTAAACATGATTAAACATAAAACCATTAACAAAACATGATATTCAAATTCTACTTCAAATTTCTCAGCCACAAGGCCATCAAAGTTACATTTTTTACTATTCAACAAGATAAACAAATTATGCCATCATTTATCTCAACAAAACCCATTTTATAACAAAACCAGTCAATACCATATAAACTCAGAATCACACTTATCTAAAACTTGGAAATTACTTGGCAAGTGTTGAAAGGGGTTCCCTTTTCCACCCAACCATAGGCATAGTTTCTCTTGGAGTATTCCTCAACTGGCCACCCCTTAGCTAGATCATGATTCCATGAGAGGGATTATGATTAATCTCAACAACCACAAGGGACAAAGGTTAGGCTCCTTTTCCCATAGGAAGTTGGCAGTCCAGTTTTCTATCCACCAAGCAAGGGAGCTTGGTGGGATTATTCACTCAATCTATACAACTTTGTTTATCAGCTTGATTAGAAAACATTGTCCAAGCATTCCTGTGATCAGAACAACTTAAATTTTAGTTCTCTTCAGAACCAAAGAGCCTCACATGCTATTCTCTTATCGATTGGTCCTTAGACCCATTCGAGTGTCTAGTTTCTTCTTCCCTCTACCCATGATTTTTCCTTCCTTTTCTAACCTTTTCTAGTAAGATTTCATGGGTTAGATAAGGAAGTTTCCAGATGGGTACTCTACCCATCTCCTCATTGACTCATGAGGGAAGACTTCCCAAATACCATCCTGGATGGTAATTAAGTTTTCTGGGCCAGAATATTGTTCTGGGTCTGCGTGATTTATATTCAGCAGAGTATCGTCCTGGCATGGTTCATCTCACCATTACTAGTTCCCCTTACCTCCCTTTCACACATCATGATCTATTTGGAAATCCTCTTTCAGTAGTCATGCCGCAATTTCCTTTTGTTAATTAACAAAAATATATACATTACCTTCTATAACAAGTTTCATTATCTGTCCAACATTCACATGACATATATGTATTTAGTCTTGTTCACAATAATAATAATATTTACAATCTAGGGGAAATAGGGGTGTTACAATCCCCTCCCCCCTTAAAAGGAACACTGCCCCGATGTTCTACCTGTCGTTGTGGATTTTATGTACAACAGTGAACAAAAATGGGTATGCATGTTTCATGGCATCCTCCAATTCCCATGTAGCCTCATCTGGACCAAAGTGTTTCAATAGCACCTTGACATGGGCAATGGTTCTGTTCCTAAGTGGGATATCTTTCTTGTCTAGTATGCATTGTGGTTCTGGAAAGAATTATCCCTCTAGTTCCACC
This sequence comes from Picea engelmannii, assembly GCA_009831015.1. NCBI lineage: Eukaryota > Viridiplantae > Streptophyta > Pinopsida > Pinales > Pinaceae > Picea > Picea engelmannii. Next base: position 24,289 of record ML812504.1, read on the forward strand.
TGAATCACAGACCAGTCAATTATATGATTGGAATCATGTACATATTTCTTCAATAATGAAACATGGAAAGCATTATGCGCTTTTACTGTGGGAGGAAGTGCTAGTCTATATGCTATAGGTCCCATTCTGTCCATAATTTCAAAGGGTCCACAAAACTGAGGTGCCATCTTGGCACAAGTTCCCATTCTCAAGGATCTTCTTCTTGGTCTGATTTGAAGATACACATGATCCCTTACTTTGAACTTCCTAGGAGTCATATTTTTGTTTGCATAGCTCTTATGCATGTCCTGAGCTATCTTCAGATTCTATTTTATCTGAACTATTTGTTATTCCATTTCTTTTAATAGTTCTGGCCCAAGAGTTATTCTGTCTACTGGGTTATTCCAACTTATTGGAATGTTTCACTATCTACCATAGAGAGCCTCGAAAGGGATCATCTTCAATGACTCCTGATAGCCATTGTTATAAGCAAATTATACCAGTGGTAGGTAGTCTTTCCACTTCTTGGGTTGATGCATAACATGCATTCTTAACATGTCATGTAATACTTGATTTACCCTCTTTGTTTTTCCATCAGTTTGAGGGTGATAGGTTGTACTAAATACCAATTTTGTTTCAAAACTAGCAAACAAAGATTTGCAAAAAATTGAAGTAAAGTTTGTATCTTTGTCTGATAAGATTTCCTTAGGCATGCCATGCAGTCTAAATATTTATTTCATGAAGATATTGGCAATATTTATTTCCTTGCAAGTTTAATTCACATGAATAAATTGAGCAACCTTGATCAACTTATCCACAACTACCATAATAATATCATTGTGCTTGGTTGATTTAGGCAATCTGGTGATAAAATACATGCAGATGATTTCCCATTTCCACTTTGGAATTGGTAGGGGCTGCAATAGTATTGTTGGATGCATGTGCTCCACCTTAACATGTTGTCATTCTAATCATTTATCCAAGTAGTCAGCTATGTCCTTCTTCATTCTCGGCCAATAAAATAGTTTCTTGGTGGTTGTGATCATTTTTTGGTAACCAGGGTGACCAGTGTATGGTCTTTTATGGAGTTCATCCATTATGAAACTCTTCAAGTCATCACAATTTGGGATATACAACCTACCCTTGTAAGTTAGCAGGCCATTATTAAATTGTTGATATCCCTCATACTTCATCCCCGTGGGCTCTTTCTCCAGGCATGCTTTCACAGTTTTGAAAAATTCATCTACTTCTTGTGCACTTCTGACACTCTCCTTAATGTATAATTCATAGGTACTCACAACTTCCAAGTGAATCACTTCCATACTTATACTAAGGGAATCAACCACTCTGTTTTCCTTTCCCTTAATATGTTTGATTTCAAAATCAAATTCACTAAGGAGAGCCATCCACCTAGCTTGCCTAGCATTGAGTTTGGGATGGTAAAACAAGTATCTAAACCCATTATGGTCTATCATAAGTACAAATCTTCTGCCTAGGAGGTAATGCCTCCACATTTTTAAAGCATGTACTATGGCATCCAATTCTGGGTCATGTGTCACATAATTGATTTCATGTTCATTTGATTTTTTGGATTCTTAACATATTACATGCCCTTATTCCATGAGGACTTCTCCAAGTCTTTCTTTTTTGGCATTTGTATACACTAGGGAGTCCTTGTTTGGGTCTTCAATTTTCAGCACTGGTGCATTGGTTAAAAGGTGTTTTAGTTGGTGAAAAATATCCTCACACTCTCTATCCAAATGAATTGAACTCCCTTTTTTTGTAGGGAGGTGATTGGACAACCAATCCTGGAGAACCCCTTTATGAACCTCCTATAGTATCCTGCTAGGCCCATAAAGGATATGATATCATAGACATACCTTGGTGTAGGCCAATCCATGATGGATTTGATCTTGTCATGGTCAACTACGACTCCTTCCTCATTGATGACATGGCCTAAGTGATGACCTGGTACCTCTTCTGGAAACACATCTTTGTACTCTCTTAATATAGGTTGGTCCTCTAAAATTGTTTCACTATCCTCAATAGAGTTTAGTACTTGTATTGCATACATAGGACATCTTTTTCTGCAATACTTCTTTATTTGAAGAGATGAGATTTGTCTCAATGAGACATGTTTTTGAATTCCTTGTAGGGTTATTTTCTCCCCTTCCTTATCTTCACATTTTAACATTTTATTGTAATAGTCTAACTTGGCTTTATGGGCAGCCAACCAATCCATTCCAAGAAACATGTCATAAGATCCTAAAGGAAGTATGTTCAGAGTTGTTTAGATGGCTATCCCATTCATAGTGAATTGGCATGTTGGTAAGACCTCTGTTACCTTTCTTTTTGTTCCCATGGCTAGATGTACCAACCATGATTTAGCATGTTTTATTGGATGTAATTTACATTTCTCAACAGTTTGAGGGGATACATAACTTTGATTAGAACTAGGGTCAATCAAATAGAAACAAGATGGTTGGAAATCATACCTTCCATATTCACCACTAGCTTGGTGGTCAAATTTTCTATTATCTAGGGCTGCATAGATTTGTGGCACGCTACTAGCCACATCATTGACTGTGGTAGCTTCCCGGATGTTGTATACTCTCCTATTGTCTTTCTTCCTATGTGGGAAGTCTCTCAACAAATTTTATTCTCGACATCCCCAACACTTCAAGGGTTCTCTCTTTGTATTATTAGTCTTTCCTGGGGCTGATCCCAAGGGTTTATTTCCACTTTTAGATGGAAAATTTTGTTGATACACAATTTTAGTAGGAAGGCTCATCTTAGAGCCTTTTCCATGGTTCTTAAATCTTGAGGGTTTAAACCCCTTCTTCTTGAATCCCAAATTGCTTTCCTTTTTCCAATCCTTATGAGGTTCTGCCTTGTGCTTGAATTGCTCATATCAGTACATTTCCTTTCTAATTGTGTCTTATAAGGTCTTATGTTCATCAAACTCAATCTTATCTCGAAAGGATTGATCCAGTCCACTGATGAAATGTTGCATCTTCATCTTTTCATCCTTGATGTAAGGCACATACCTCATCAACTCAAGGAATTTGTTGACATATTCATCTATGGTGAGATGTCCTAGCTTGAGTTCATATAAATCCTTAGTCTTTTCATTATAGTACCTCTCAGATAGATACTTTTTCTTAAAATATTTCTCAAATTGTCTCCATGACAACTCCTCGTGAATTCTGTTCACATTCGTAAGGTCCTCCCACCAGATGGAGGCCTTTCCATTCAAGTTGGAAATGGCTATTCGGGCTTTTAAGTTTTCATAGTAGTCATGGAATTTGAAGTACTTCTTTAGGCCAAGTAGCCAAGCTTCTGCTTCTTCCCCTTTCTTAATCTCTCCATCAAAAGTGGGTGGCTTAGCTTTCTTAAAATCTTCAGGGTCACGACCCTTAACACTTTTTCTCACGTTTCTTATCCCATGAAGGGGTGAACTAGTCTCACTGCCAGAAAATTCCTTGAAGCTGTCAGTTCCCTTACTAGAGGATTCTTCATATGAGTCCTTGATGTTAGCATGCCTCTTGTCTCCATGTTGTGCCTTCTTCAAGATGCTTCTTGTTGTGTTGTTAATTTCAAGGCCATGTTTTTGTATCTTAGGTGGACTTTGTTTTTTCTTAGTATTATGTCCATCCACATCACTACTTGCTGGCCCATGTTGCAATTGCCTTTGTATATCTGATAGGATTTGTAGTAGGACTGCATTAATTTCAGTTTGTTTTCCCGTTCTTTTATCAGCCTTTCATTCTCTGCCTTACAACTTTGTAATTCTTCCATAAGGCTTCTTACAATTTTAGCTAAATCTGGAGGGGTTTCGACCACCATCCTTTCATCAAATATTCTTCTTTGTTATATGAGATTTCTCCAAACTCATGATGTGTCACCATTATTTACGTTGTAGTTTCCTTGTTGTCCACTGATTGTTTGAGTGATGATAAGAATTTTTTTTTCTTATTTAGTTGTCCTCAAATTTTATGAACAACACGGGAAATTTTTGTAAGATAAAATTAGCTTCAATATTCCACATATAATATCAATATGCAATTCATATTTAAAACATGTAAAAACATCAGAAGGTCTCACTCTTTTAATTAGTAAATCTTAAATAAGCTCTTACAGGTGGGTAGGGTAGGGTACCCTGCCCCTTAAAGGTTTTTTATTAGAATTTATTTCCGCTCTTTCATGAGCCCAAGCAGTCCAGGTGTTGTTGCATGCTTTGATACCACTCTGTCACAGACCCGACCCCCTAAGTACTCTTTTAAGGGATGGAGAATAACTTTTCTCTTTTCTACAACTCTTTGAATTCTTTGAATGAGGACACCATCAAATTGTTCTCACCAAGGGATTTCCAACGACTATAACCTTGCCCAAAATTGAGTGCTACTTTGAAATTTATGTCCTTCCGAAGTTTTTGGGGCGTCATTGGCCAATGGCCATCCCCTTCGCCATGTGGTATCCATGTGGCATTACCTCTCTCGTGCCATCTGACATGGCACTGTCATGATCTGGGTCATCACTACCCAGCGATGATGTGGCTACTGGTTGCAAGGAGTATCTTTGGGCCTTTGTGAATATCAATCCTTCGACCCTTCATCGTTCTTGTACAGGTCTAAAAATCCCTGGAGATCTGAAGTTCAAGATAGCTCTTTCCACTCCGAATATCCACGGTGGATCTTCTTCCGCCCTTGAATCTAATAGATGAGGTTTGTCTGCACCTAACACATAGTTTAGGTGTGATGGGGAAGAAGGGGGGAGGGTCCCACACCTAACTCGCGTCTAATCCCATGACGCCACGTGGACCTACCTAGACCCGCCATGGCACCATGGTGTATACGAGCCTGTCCAATTAGAGATTGACACTTCGTTGAGGGGATTTCGACGTTCGACACTTTGACACTTGGCCTATGCACCAACATACCATCTCTCTTGGAGCCCCAGAGTCCCAAAGTCTCGAAGCCTCAGACTTCCTTGCCATGTACTTTGGTCTTCGACCTTCAAGAGGGTTTTGCAACTTGAACCTTGTATCTCTCGAAGTAAGAGTTTGTCAAAGTGCTTACATTGTCCCACCCTACTGGTTGATTGAATGGTTGAGAAAATGTTCTCAACGGATCCTTGGATCAACGGTCCACCTCACTCCTGAATTTCTCCCCTCAATTTGACGGTTGGAGGGATTTCGCCACTTCGAGATTTCTCAAGCTCACAACCTTTACAGTTCCTAACCCTTTGATTTCCCCAAAGGTTTACCTGCCGAAGAGGTCATAAAAAGGGGTATGACTGCTTGTTTTCGGTTATTAGTACCGCTTACTCTATCCTTCCACTATAATCAATCTAATGGTTGAGAAGGATCCCGAAGGGTCTTTAGATCAACGACTCACATTGGTTCACAACTTTGGCCTTTGGGGATTCTGACCACTTCTAACTCTTTCATGCCTAGAGTGGGTCAACGTTGAATGACCGTAGATGGCATATGACGGTCAAGAAGGGTCCCTAAGGATCCTTATATCAATGATTGAGAATGATTACTCGATCTAATGGTTACAACAACCCCGGAAAGGTAAACAAACTGCTATGGTAGAACGATCCTTTTTCAAAGGCCTTCTCTAGGTAATACTTGTTTCCTTTTACACGTAGCGTAGGGTTCCTAGGTCTCAGTCTTATGGAACTCCTAGTGGCTCGAGGGATTAATTTGTAAAGTCTACATGAAAGGTAATAAGCCTGTGTTTTCGGGGTTATGGTCATTTGGGACCTTTGCACGCCCCGGAAGGATACACTTCAAAATCTTAACCGAGAGTTAGTTAGGCCTGTGGTTTTGGGCCCGAAGTCACATAGTAAAGTGGGTGGAGGGAAGCACCTTTCGTCTATAGAATTCGAAATCTATAACAAAAAAATGGATTTCGAGGAATGTACGAGTTTAGAATAGTCCTGTAGAGTCCATCTTGACTATGTATTCGCGTACTTGATCCTTGGACATTCCTTTTTGAGGTTTAGCGAAAATAAACTTAGAATGAAGGTCAACTTGCCTTCTGCCCCAAATTTCATTTAAAACCCATTAATAATAGTCCTCTTTAGCTAAACATGATTAAATAGAAAACCATTGACAAAACATGATATTCAAATTCTACTTCAAATTTCTCAGGCCACAAGGCCATCAAAGTTACAATTTTTACCATTCAACAAGATAAACAAATTATGCCATCATTTAGCTCAAGAAAACTTATTTTATAACAAAACCAACCAATACCATATAAAATCTGAATCACTCTTATCTAAAACTTGGAAATTAGTTGGAAACTACTGAAAGGGGTTCCCTTTTCCACCCAACCACAGACACAGTTTCTCTTGGAGTATTCCTCAATTGGCCACCCCCTATCTAGATCATGATGCCATGAGAGGGATTCTTCTTAATCTCAGCAACCGCAAGGGACAAAGGTTACTCTCATTTTCCCACAGAAAGCTAGAAGTCAAATTTTCTATCCACTAAGCAAGGGATCCTAGTGGGATTATTCACTCAATCCCTGCATCTATGTTTATCATCTTGATTAGAAAACACTAAAAAGTGTTCCTGTAACCAAAACAACTTAATTTTCAGATCTCTTGAGAATGAGAGAACCTCACATGCTCTTCTCTTATTTATTGTTTCTTATACTCATTCAAGTGTCTCCTTTCTTTTTCCCTCTGCCCATGATTTTTCCAGTTTGCTTGCACAAAAGGAATGACCAGAGATGGATCTATATGAGATGTGGATTCATGTCAAGATTGTGATAGACCTTCTTATTCTTAACATTTCCAAAAATATTTCGTGGGTTAGATCAGGAATTTTCCATATGGGTACTTTTCCCATCTCTTCATTGACTCCCGAGGGAAGAATTCCCAACTACCAGCCTGACTGGTAATTAATTATTCTCGTCCAGAAGACTATTATGGGTCTGTGTGATTTATATCCAACAGAGTACCATCCTGGCAGGGGTCATCTCACCATTGTTGGTTACCCTTACCCCCCTTTCATGCATCATGATCTATCTGGAAATCCTCTTTCAACAGTCATGCCACAATCTCCTTTTATTAATGACAAAATATATACATTACCTTCTATAACAAGGTTCATTGTCTGTACAACATTCACAAGACAAATCTGTCTATAGTCTTGTTCACAATAATAATAATATTTACAATCTGGGGGAAATAGGGGTGTTACATGAGATTCATCCATGGGCCTGGGTAAGGTTTGGAAGATCAACGATTGAGTTTTCTTCCGATTTTGGATCAACGACTTTGATTTAAAAGGCTGTTATAATAGTAAAACAAACAAATTTCTATGAATGTTTTGGGTTTTTGAAGGACATGAACTCGTAGGGAAATTTTTAGGCCTTAAACGACATTTTTAGGAAATCAAAACTCACAAGAATAGAGTGTACCATGGTACACTATGTCTCTTCTTAAATAAAATAACTCGAAGAGAGATTTCCAACGAGCTAATATGTTCACTAAATGGAGCTCGTATGAGAAAGTTACAACTGAAATAACTAAGCTAAAATTTCGGCACTAGTTTACTTCTGGAGGGCTGCTGCTGGGAAAGACACCCTACGGACTAGCAAATAGAGTTCAAACTTTGCATGCAGATATGACCGAATAGAAATTACTTTCTACCTTCATCCCTAGATTTAAATCCCCTTTTCTCAGTAAATGCATGGAAAGATCAACCTACCTCGTTACCGGCGTTTGATGTCGATCCTCCGTTGTGCTTGATTACTTGTTCACAATGCTCCTTCCAAAGATGACCTGCATTCAAGACAAACAACAACTATGCATGCATGCTACTTCTATACTAATGGGTTAGAAATCAAACATAAACTAACCAACCATAGAAAGTTCATGAATTGGGACGGTGTTGACGGGCGAAATTGACCGTCCGTCAACTGGGAGAGTGGAACCGGTCTGAGGTTGTCTAAATAACCCAAGCCGTTTGGAATGGACCACCCTGACAACTTTAACGCCTCCGTTGGCCGCTCTAAGGTCTCGTATGGAAACCAAAGAGAAATTATCTGAGCTAAGAAATCTAACTAATCTAAAGAAAACAAACTAAACTATAACTAAATACAAGAAACTAACTAAAATAAAGGAAACTAGAAACTAATAAAACAAACTAAACTAACTACACTATTCTAACTATAAATTACTAACTACTTATGTATACAAGATACTAACTATGATTATAATAACTCAAATCAACTACCTAATTATCAACTATGATATTCCTTATTCACAAATGTACACTATGGACAACCTACAAATTTGATTAAAACCTGCAAAACTCATGTGTTCGCTGCCCGGAGACAGCCAAAGGTCTCTTTTTTGATTTTTTGTATTTATGAAAAAGAAAGAAAGCTAACTGAAATTAAACAATCTAATATATATTACTGAAATTAAACAATG
>ML812504.1:48666-71457 GCA_009831015.1 Picea engelmannii
GTTGCACATTCAAATGTTTGCATTCCAAAGTTTTTAGAACATTACGATCCACAATTTCTCATATAATAACTGAGTGAAGAGCCCAAAGTAATAAGAATCAAAGCAATAAGACCAAATCCATCATAACCTTTATAAGATCATAATAAAACTAGTAAATCTCCATGCTCAAAGGCTTAATATTCAAACAGATCCAAATGCGCAATCAAGGTAAGGGTATGCTAAAGGGCATGAGTTTGAAAAAATATTTTGCAGTCATGTGATAAACCAATGGTCAAGTGTTTTTTGGAGAAATCGATAAAAGACGACTACAGTCCAAACGATGAAAGAGGTATTTTCACACTTACAGTTGTGAAAATCGAATCGAGAACAAATTGCAATTGTCGCAAAAATGAAACAAATGTCTAGAATCACAATGCGACGATGATTTGTCATTAACGAGACAAGGGGTGTAGGCAGCGTTTTTTAAAGAGCAATTAAAAAAAATGATTGGCTGCCAACAGATGGGAAAAGCATTTTCTTTATTACTTAAAATGAGTCAACTTACAAAAGTTGAGACCGGCCATCGCTCCTTGAACCTGATCCTAGGCTCCTCTTCTTTTGTCCTTCAACTGCTTTTCTTTAAATCTCCTTTGGCATTAGGAAAGGCTAAAGGGTTGGGACAATGGAATACGTAAAATGGGCAGAGTTTCTTTTCTATATTTATTCCTCCTCCAAATGGTACCCCTACCCCTTATTTTATAGGCTAGAAGGAGCTAGGTTTTTGGACAAACCCTCGGCCATGCATGGCCGGGAGTTTCAGTTAACTCACCCAGAGCTTTTTGTTCCATCGGCAACTTTCCTTTTTTCGTGCTTTTGTAGGTACACGTGGGCTGTTGTGAGTCAGCCAACGTGTACACACGTGCAATAATGGGTTAGGGCGTGTGGGCCTTTACACAAGAGGATTTTCAAAGAGTTGTTCAAAAGAGTTTTGGCAAAGAAGGGATATGAGTTGGCCTGATGCCAGGTAAGCATGTGTGGTGCAATTTAGGGTTATAAAAAGGGCATGAATCCTTGCTTGGAGGTTCGTTTGGGGCACATGAGTAGTCTATGGAAATATTATGAACCATAGAAGACATTGTTGGAGCCATATTTGGAATTTGGGTATGTAACAACATGTAGGAAGACAAAGAAGACACATGTAGCATACATGGATAAAAATGTAAAACAATCAAAACTTCCACGGGATTTAACTAATAGTTCAAAGCTTGGTTAAGGGTGAAATTGTGACAAATCGTTCAGAAGGTAGTAATGGGAATACCCAATTGATATTCTACAAAAATCCCAATGGAATTGGTGTAGGGAAGCATGAATAAGGATAAAATTGCTAAGCCATAAGAAAGTCCAAAGGGGCAAAGTTGTCATTTCCATATTGCTACATATTTTGACTGGAGCATCAACTTGACAATTTGAGAGTTGCTATGATTTTAGTATTAGTAGTATTATCCATGTCATGAAGAAAAATTTTCTTGGTTTCTAGAAGAATCACCTCTGTAGGTGGCCAAAGTTGGTCTTTAAGATTATTTTGCACTTGAGAAAAGGTGCACAAGAGACGTAAATTGACAATATTCAATTGCCTATAACTTTATGCTCAGTGCTCAGAATTGAGAAAGAAAGTAGTCATTGGAAATATATTGGATAGGATAATCCCAATATCCACTCATAATTTAGTTTTGATCTAGAGGATTATCAAGGAATCATAAGGAAGGTTTCTGGTGAACTTGAAGGACACCATTGAGTAGAATGGAATTTTAGGAAACCATAATTGTTGGCTCATAAACACGATTGAAGCATGTGTATGGTCAATGGAAAGGTAATCCAAAGGAAATAATGACAGAAGGTATAAATTCTCCAGGGGTGCATCAGGTTCTCCATAAACTTGCATGAGGGAGTGGAATTGGACTCCATGAACCATGTGACTACTCAATGTGAATAGTTTTCCAAATAATGTCAAAATTTTGGAGGCACATTCCCAGGTAATAGAGTTGAGCGGTAGAGGTGATCGATGGGTAAAGAGGAGTATTGAAACTCATGATAGTTCCTATGCATAAGTATATAGGATTATTTGAAGTGTAATATCTTAACAAGATAAAAGGGGGTGAGATTATTAATGGGGCATTGTTAATAAGAAGAGGAACACTCCAATAAAGAGTGTTGTACGAGGGATTCCTAGAAAGGGGATAATATTCCACAATTGAGAATTGTGTGGGTCTATTCTAGATTAATCCTAGGGCCTATTGGATAGGGAAGCAGGTCAAGATTATGAAATTGGATAAAGAATCAAAGAGTTGCAAAGGGAAGTGCAGGGTTGCAGGACAGGTGATGCAAGGTTGAAAAAGGTCTAAGGAGGAGAAGAGGAATATTAGTATTCACCTTCTATAGAATATGATATTATTGCAAGGGAAAATTAACAAGTATTCTCACATGAGACATGAATCCAACAAGTAATGAGTGTCATAAGCATGCATGAGGAGTTAAGGAGAGCTCTATAGCCTTGAAGGTAGAAATGTAGTGAAGGCTACAAAGATTTTTTCAAGAGAAGTAAAATGATATCATGAGATAAGGTGTGACTCATGGAGTGGGTGAATCATCTCTATGAGTAGGTATAAGAGTGTAGGACAAAGAGATTGTTAGATATGATATAACAAATTTTTTCTAAAAAGTACCCAAATAAAGAAAGTTGCTTCTATTACCAGAGTGTGCATCAAAAGCAGGGTACAAGTGCAAATGGAGGGTGTAGCAATTTGATTTGGAGCAGAGTAGTCTTGAATGGTCAAGAACCGCTTCACAGTGAATCTCTCAATGAAGTGAAGAGAGATATTTAAATTTGAGGAAAGCCATAGATGGAAAAGAGTATTAGAAAGATGACATAAAAGAAATATTTCAGAATGTTAATGATATTTCAAGACTGGTTTGGTCAAGAAATGGGGAGTGGTTAATTAGATTGAGGTGATAATGTTCAGCTAGAGTAGTGCATGTTACAACACTATGAATATTGAGAATTATAGCCAAAATATGTTGGGACATGTTTTCTATGCATAAAGAAAGCAATTCTTAGATGGCAACACTAGTGGATTTAGTGGCTAGAAATGTAGAATGGCAAAGTGGGGCTTGGTTGGAAGGTTCATAATAAAGGTTAGTGGTGCACATTTGAGAATAATGACAATGCATAGGGAAGCGAGGTTCTGCAATAATTCAAGGATAGTCATCTACAACAACAAAGTTAAATAATAAATAAATAAAGTTGAAACATATATGCATTGGAGTTCATGATAGAATTGATGCAGGATGCATACAATAAGGATAGAATGCATGTGCATAAAATATGCATGAAAGATCAAATATTTGGTGCATTATGATGTGCATTTGTGCATGTGGACATGCCTGAACATGCTGGTGACATGATTATAGACTTAGAGTAGTCTGTTGATATATATGTGAAATATTGATGCTATGATATTTGAATAAAATTAATGATGGATTGTGTATCCATGAAAAAATGATTTTAGCATGATGATATATTTGCTTATGGTATCCATCCATATGAATACGAACGAGGATGGTGGAAATGTTGATCAAGAGGTTGGTGAAGGGAGTCTCCGAGCATCTACAAAGTACCAGTTGATCAAGTAGCATCAAGTAAATTGATAATAGCCATGCATGTATTCATTTAGGGTTTGTTATGATGTATAAATGTTGAAGGGAAATGAGGTAAGAATTCCCTCAGTCGAATCTCAATATTTGAATTGATGTAAAGGAAAGAGGCCTTGAGTATGAAAATATTATTTGTTGCTTGAATGCACTTATGGGAAATTTAATTTCATGTTGTGTTGTGTTGGTTATGAGATCATAATCAAGTTAAGTCACAAGACATTACTCATGTTGTAGAAATGGATGGCAATAGAGATGGTCATGTGTGAGGCCATGATGATATTGGGTATGGAAAAGATATAGTTCCATCTAGGTGCATAATTGTTTTCCCCTATATAACCGATGTTTTGTAATGTCCCCTTCCAATTAATCATGACGGAGGATGACTTAATAGCCTATATGACTCCCGTAAGCTATTGTAAGCAAGGAAAAGGGAGTCAAGGACGTTTATTTTGTGTCACTGGGTTAAAGGAAGGACAAATCCTAAAGTGACATTAAATAAAAAAAAAAAATTATATTTAAATGAAATTGGAGGGAAAATAAAGTGAGGATTTGATTTGATAAAAAAGGGAAAGATCTAGAAGGCCCAAAGGAAGGATAAATAGAGGGGAAACCCTTCTCTTTGGAATTATGATTTGATCTCTCATTTTGGATTTCCCTTGGAGCTCTTTTTTCATAGGGGTTTAGAAAAACCCTTCCACTACTGCAGTTTAGTTTCGATGGTGCAATATCCACCCTAGCTAGACAAGAGGGGAGTCCACATAGTATTTCCATTGAAGCTTCAGTTTGAGGTTTATATTCAGTTGGAGGTTTGCGAGGAAGTTTATGAAGATTTTTCGAAAGAGGTCAATCCATAATTTTGCAGGCACGAGGAGGGTTACATAGAAATCGTGGTTGAGGGCATCCCCACGGGTTGAGTACATGGTGTCTCTCGAGGCCCAACTAAAAGTCCAATAGTCGTCCCATGAGGACCTTTGAAATTGGGGTTACAGTAGGACATTCAGATCAGGTTTGCGAGGGTTACATGAGGGATTGGAAGGTCGCTTGCAGAGCAAACATTACTAGAGCAGAGCATTGTAGGGATTGGAGAGATTTGAAGTAGTGGACATCATAGATTGACATCATTCCAGATTTTCTTTGTATTGTTTCTATTAATATATTTTGTAGATGCTTGGCAGCCATTAGATATCTTTGTATTGCTGAGATTTTTGGGGGATTTCAAACCATAATAAGATGCCATGGTTATCTGATCTATTTTATGTGTAATGGATGCATGCAATATGTTTGACAATATTCCCATATGAGAAAATTGTTTGTAAGAATTTAACAACTTTAATATAAAGTGTTTGACACATTTACACAAAGGTGAAATAACATTTTTTGGATAGTAAAAATAATATTCCCACCTAACCTAGTTGGGGACATTACAATGGTATAAGAGCTGGTGATCTTTCCAGTCTGTGATTTATTGAGGCATTGATGCCAAGGAAAAATAGAGTACGAGAGAAACAAACCACCCCAAGATCATAGTTAGAAGAGGTAGAAGTAGAGGGAGACCATCTTGAAGATAGGACCATACAACTGTTGGAAAGAATAGCTAATGGGAAGCAACAATTAACACAATTCCTTACACAATTCTTTTCTGAAAACCAAGCAAACCAAAAATAGGGAGGTACCAATGGGAACCATGCATAGGCCAACTGTTATCACTGAAATTTCATCTGCAACATTGCACGCAAATGGTTACAGAAATACAACAATGCCAACAAAAATTAGTTCACCTACAACACTAAAATGCATTTCAAAAGGTAAAAACTATACAATTGGGAAAAAAATTGACATGCGCAAAATCACTAAAGGAAGCACGTGCACAATGCGCAGGCTAACAAAGCCCTTAGAGCACACAATGCACCAAATGCACGACTGTGTACGAGAAAATCCGTGCACTCCTGTGAACAATGCATTTATGGTTCTTGTCACACCCCCAACCACTTATGGACCAACTCCCAACTTGATTTTACCTCCATATCTGAGCGAAATCTAAATGGGGGGCTGGTCAAGGACCAAAGGGTGCCCTAAAAGGTCCCTTTTTCACACCAAGAACCAATTATATTTTTCCTTGAAGAAATGTTATAAATGGACGCCATCGGTGCACTAAGAAACCAAGATCTTCATAGTATTGTTATGCTGCCTCAATCCTCCCTTGAGAATCCTCTTTTCTCCTTGGAGTATTCAAGCATCATTGCAATAGGCCATTCCACTCACCTCTTGAGGGAATAAGCATTGATTTTCTTCATCATTTGCCATTTTTCTTCCATTGTAAGAAGATATCTCCATTAGGGAACTCAAGAGCCTTCCCAAGGAGGAAGAGGGGACCCATAAGTCCTCATTTTTCTCTACGGTGTTTTGCCAACTAATATAATTATCCATTGGTGGCATAATCTTGGTCATTGGTTGATTCTTTATGGTTCTAAGTTTCTTATGCATTCTAGTTTTTATTTTCTTAGTTGTTTTAGTTTGTTTATTTGTTTATTACATATGTTTGGCTTGTTTAACCCACTCATGAACTTATGTCTTGTTTAGCAGGCCCAACTAGGCATGCAAGTGTCATTGTTTTGCTCACCCAAGTGATGAAACAAACACAACAGATTGGCGACCATACTGGGGAAAGGTAACAAATTCCACCCTATTTGGGCTTAGAGAGCACTTATTTTTAATCAATTTGTCTTGCAGGGACCAAAACCGACCTAGCCTTACCTGTCAAAAGAAAAATTCTGAGTTGGAGGAGGATAATTTCACTCAAAAATCCCCCCTCGATGCGTATCAGAAAGTGCGCAGATATTCCAGCCCACATATGTGCACTGTGCACCCCAAAAGATTTGTTTCTTTGTGCATTGTGTACCCACTGCGCACGTGTTAGAATTGTAACCCGTGCACATATCCATATTTTCAAAATTGTAAGGGTATTTGTGATGATTTGAGGGCCCCTCGCCTTCCGATTCTTGCTTTCATGCAATTTGTAATTCCCATGCACTCCACTTAGACTCCTTTCCCATATGAAAGGTTAGCTAAAAATAGGCACTTAGGGGGTAAAAAGAACCAAATATTCTCCTCTTTTTCTTTGGTTTCCACATGGATGACTTGTTTGGTTTGTAAAATTTAAGTTGAGATTATTGCTATCACATAAAAAAAATCTTACATTGGGAACCTAAACTAACTTTGATCATTGAGTATTCTCTTCTCTCACACCATAGAGCGATATTGAGAATCAAAAAGTTGGTTAAAGGGACATTTCATATCCCTTAAACAAAAAATATTTAGGAGAGGACAAAGCCCCCCTAGGGCTCCTCTTAGTTTCTTTTGAAATCACCTTAAAGTTGTAAGGGCCCATACATGGCCACATGTTGCAAACTTAGGAAAGTTTCTTGAAATTGCTTTCTTAGTTTACATCACTAGGGAAGTTTAATTATCAAAGTAACAGGCCCACACATGCCCATATGCTTACAATATAGGATAGTTTTTCAAGCTTTCCTAGTGTAAACAACATTAGGGAATTTAAAAGGATTGGTAAGGACCCATATGTCCACATGCTAGTTCTTTAGGTATTTTAAAATTCTGTAAGGTTGTACCAATGCCACTTAGTAATCTAGGTAACAAAGATTTGTAAGGACCACATGAAGTACACATGTTGCAAATTCACACCCAACTTATTAAAATTTGGCACACTCTTTCACTTGTTCACATACAAAGTCACTCCTCACTCACATAATTTCTATCTTGAATTATGGAGGTTGAAGTAGGTTTTCTGCAAAGGAATTCTGAAACATCCCACTACTTCTTTGGAAATTATCCACACCCACTTAATTCAAACGATATTGGTTCACACCCGCAATTTCTCGGCCCGCCACATCTAAATTTTTTCTAAAAACTCGCTAAGTTTTCTTCGACAGGAGGTGCCAAAAGATTTTTTTTTGTCTAGGTAGGATCTCGGGGGTAGGTATCCAAATAACCCCCCGTTATCCGGTTCTCACATTTTCAAAACATTAGAAGTTGACAAATAAGGAATTTTCAAATCCTCCAAGTCAATTTTTCCTACACCATAAGGCATGGAGATACTTGTGAAGAGTTGAAGGCCGAGGTTCAGTTGTTCTTTGTGTCCCCCCTTGAGTAACCCAAATATTGGAAGGGATCCAACCCATGACCAATTTATGAGGCCAAAAATCTAAATGCCACACTTTGACTGAGGCATCTAGTGACCAAATTTAGGATTTCTACCCAAGTGGCAATTGTGAGATGCAATTGCACCTTGATCAGATTTTGTGTGGCTATTGGGAAAGATCACCAGCTCTTTCGGGATATGCACCCTCTACCCCTCATTATAACTAATTATTTCAGCCTTCACTAGTTCCTCTTCCGATGGCTTCAGACCCCATTGTTGAGTTCTCTTGGAAGGTCCAGTGTTATTTGAGAGGAGGGACAATATGTCTTTTAGGACATGAGCATTTGTTTTATTTGTTCCCCCACATGGACAAAATCCTCCTACCCACATGTTTTCTTATTTACAATTGATTTATGTATGATGCTCATTTGATTATATGCAATTGTGAGTTATATTATCTTGTGAAGGTCCAAATTATACAAATATCTTGTTCATTTATTCCTCTCATCACCATTTTCACACATTCACTTTGCTAGTCGGACATCATAGGGGACCCACGTAATCCTCATCGATCAAGACGCTTGCAAAACCTCCCTCCTATTCTAGGAGGAGTTCCTAGTATTGACAACTCACTGACTCAACCATGTCACACCCCCGTGAGTGACACTATTTTTGGATCATATTTACTTGGGTCCAATTCCCAAGGACATCCATCCACTAGCTCGCCCTCACAAGGAGGCAAGGGGAAAACTTCTTCTCAAGGGAGAAGTACAACCCCACCAAATCCCTCTCAAGGGTTAGGTCCACTACCTACTCGCACAATGGCTGGAATTAATCCTCCAAAAAATCCACCTATGCCATACTTGGTGTCTCTCAACATTCCTGATTTCACTAAACTCACGAATGATCCCATTTTACATGACCCCACATGGCCCAATATGCCTACCAAACTCCCTTCAAATATTCCAAAATTTGAAGGAAAATAGGGGGAGATCCCGCCAACCATGTTATGACCTTCCACTTATGGTGGTCTTCAAATAACATCATGGATGATTCCATACGCTTAAGGTTATTTCAAAGAACACTCACTGGTCCATCAGCCAAATGGTATGTGGATGAAAAATCAGGGTCCCATGTGACTTTTGAATCCTTGGCCAAAGATTTTTTTTCCTTTTTTCAACTACCAGTTTGTCATGACACTGGTTTAGAACTGCTCTCCGAGTGAAAACAAACCTCAGCTATGCATATTGCCAACCATATCCATGAATGGCATCAGTGACATAGTTTATGTAAAGCAAAAACCACCAAAGAACAACGCCTCGATTGGTTTCTAAAATCACTCATCTCTATACTTGCCAAAGATGTAGCATCCACTTTTCCTCAATTCGAAGAGGAAGCCATCAACAAGGCCCAACAATTCGAACTTATCTATTGCTAGTCAGGTTACTTATACACAGTGTTACCTGATGCACCCAAACCCATACCATTTGGCGAGGACAAACCTGAAATGTATCATGATGTATATGGGTTGATTGGTACCACGACATACCACAACCCGTACAACCAACCACCATCTATGTATGTCTCACCTCAATATCCGCAACCATATGGAGGTCCATATTATTACCCTCCTCCCCCTTACCAACATCCATATCCTATTTCTCACCCCCCCACCCATGAGTGGACCCTCGTCGGCACCTATGATGTGTCCAACTTCTCAACCAAGTTTATGTTCCCCTTCTACCTCAGCATATAACCTAGGCACTAGTGAAAGTGCTTCATCTTCCTATGTGCCTTATGGATCGTTGCCACAAAATAATCCCTACTTTCCATTCCCTGGTCCACCAAATCTCGTGGCTCCTCCACATGGAAAACCACATGCCGACGTTAATTTTGTTCATTCCTCTCCCATTCAACTTCATACTTTGGAACAATTGAATACGAAAAATCTGGCCCATCAGTCGAATAATTCCAAAAAGAAAGGAAAAAACTGAAACAATAATAACCCGGGACAAGGCAGAAACAACCCCCAACAAAACCAACCCGCTTGGGGAAACTAGAATCAAGGTAACTAGAACCCCCAAGGGGACAATAAAAACAAACGCCAAGGGAAGAAGAACAACAAAAACCTCAGGACTAACTTCCCTTGCGCTCTTTGCGGTGAGTATGGACATTATACTCACAATTGCCCCCAAATTTCCGACTTCAAATGGATGAAAGAATCCATGAACGCACCATGTCCTCCAGCATCGCCTGCCCCTCAACAGGCTGATGCAGACCCCCTTCTGACCCTCGGGCCAAAGTCTGCTCTCAATATCGTTCAATCGCTTTCCTGAGCCGAAGCGGCTCTTTCGATTCCTTGCTGGAATCTCCTTCCTATCGATCCACAGGTCCTTTCGAAAACTCCCCTGTGCGAACATCACTAGGTGCGATCTCCTTTTTCCCCAAACGACCACAACACTATGACCAAGGCCTATTCTCAAAGTCCTTGTCGCAACCTCACAATCTCGCGAGTTCGTGAGTCGAAGCTCCCGACTCTTCCTTCTCAATCCTGAGATACCCGAAATGCCGATACGGGTATGGCTCCTCCTTGCTAGCGCTCTCTATGCGTGACCACCAACTAGGCTAAGCACTAGCTCCCGTCGCGACCTCACAAGTCAAAGGGTTGAGCCTCCATGCTCTTCCCGTGCGAACCTTCGAGACTTGAAAGTCAGCGAGGGTTGACCTTCCCTTCGCACTTCTCGCAACTCGCCACTTCGTGAGTTGTAGCGTCGAGCTCCCATGCTTTTATCTCACGAATCCCTGAGATGTATGATGCAAGAGCATCTCTCCATGTCAGCCAACCACGTCAGCGGTTTCAAATCGTGTGTTGAAGAGAGGCACAACCCTCATTTTCAAATTGAATTTGAATGAATGTAATTAAATTTTTTAGGCTGTTGAGCCGTGAGGTCGTGCTATGCACACAGGCTGTAGAGTAGGTAGGCCTTTAATGCTTTGAAGGCTAAGATCTAGATCTGATTGTGGACTAGACAACCCATTCACTGTAATTGAATAGGATAGGTGAGATTGGAGGGAAGAGCTCGAAGAGCCCCCTTATGTAAAAGATCAATTTCAATCTCATTTTGGAGATAGTTGTAATAGTTTTAAGAGTTGAAATAGTCGAGAGAGAAGAAGAGAAGGAGCCGAGACTCTGTTAAAGTCTGAGCTTAGGAACACCTTGTAAAAATAGGCATTTGCCATTTAATAAAAACAACAGTTTTTCCTGCATATTTCCTGTGTTGAATGAATGTCTGTGTGTGTTCTATTTATGTTGTGATTGTTCATTTCGTAGGAGTTGTTTGATTTTCAGGCTTGAGAGGTTCTTTGTGGTTTCATGCCAGGAGGGTGTGACAGAGTACTGTGGTCTCTGAATACCAGTGCATAGATGCACTTCTTAACTCTGCGGATTTAGACAAAGGCATGCCAAGCGGGCACAAGAGTTGAAATCATCAATTCAGAGGAAGACCTTTGAGGTTGCTGAACACCTTAGGAGGCAAGGCTATGTAGGTGGAACATAGTTGCAGACAAAATATCTGAGGAGTTCTGTGAAGCTATTCCAGGTGGGCATTGAGCTAGTGAAAGGAGTGCACAAGAAGAAGAAATCTGCTGTGAGTTCAACAAAATTCAGAATCACTGAGGATTCTAGACACTCTGCCAAGTGGGAATTGAGTAAGTGCCAGAGCACATAGGAGAAACTCTTTGAGTTCAGATATTGAAGAAGAATCCACTGAAGGATCTTCGCAGGGTTGCTGAACACCCTGAAGGACTCAGCAATAGGTTGCTTGAGTAGAAGGATAGCTAGGAGGGCATCAGTTTCTCCATCTATAGGAGAAAGGAAAAAAAGAATTATTCCCTTAAGGTCTGAGTAGAAAGAAGCTCAGAAGAGATAACACTTTGTGTGCAAAGACACTGCAGAAGCACAAGAGTCAAAGAATCCTTTGAGGATTCAGGAGCAAAGCTCAGGAGGGACAGTGTTATTATACACGTAGGTGAGGATTCCAGTCATGGAGCTCGCGGAGGAAAGAAGAAAAAGGTCGAAGCCTTTGAACCTTTGAAAATTCTTCCAAGTTCGAGAAGAAAAGCACAAAAGCTCAGGAGGAGTAATAGTTGTTGTCGGATGCTCCGAGGAGATCAAGATCGTTGAAGGTTTTCACGTCTAGGGAGTAGTGAAGGAGCACAAGAGCCGAAGAGATTCTGAGCCAAGGGATCTCGCTCAAAATAGCCGATAGCCGTCAGATCTGTCGAGAGGAGCTCGAGGTTTAACCCCTCGTAAGCAGAGAGAATGTCCTGGAAGAGGTTGGTATCTGGATTTCAACATTCGAGAGTTTGGGAGTCCTGAGGACAAGAGGTCAGGACACTCCACATCGAAAGTCCCGAAATAGAGAATTAGATCACAACCGTCCATCTGAGGGAGGACACGTGTCACAAAATCTTCCATTTCAGAGATTCGGGCACTGGGACTCATAGAGGTGAGCATATTGAATTCGCATCTGGCGAAGTCCTGAAAGGATCGGAGCCATCCATCTGGAGGAGGATAGGTGTCGCGAGATCGCCCATATCAGGGATTCAGACATCGAGAGTCATAGAGGGAAGTCTTTCGACTTAACGAGTAGCAAAGTCGCGAAGAGATCAGGATCGTCCATCTGAGGAGGATAGGTGGCAGAGATCGAAGGATCGGTGAAGCGTTGAAGGGGTCTAGGATCTCTGATCTCGTGAACTCAGAGGTTCACAAGGTGAGAGCCCAAAGGTTGGGTGCTCCAAGTCGCGAAGTTGCGAAATCGCAAGGAACGAGGATAGTCATTGGATCAAGGTCAAGGGAGGACCGTTGGATCATAGCCTCATCGCACGTATCGCACATTCGGAGGTTCGGAGGTTGAAAGGACCTCGTCTCGACTGCAGAAGTCGCGAAGTGCCAAGATCCAAGGCACGAGTGTGAACACGTGGCAAAACCACAAGGTGGGGCCCATGTGATAGACAGGCGGACACACGTCGCCAGGAGGAAAGAAGTCAACACTATGTTGACTTCTCGCAACTCCCCACTTCATGAGTTGTAGCATCGAGCTCCCATGTTCTTATCCTGTGAATCCCCAACACGTGATAAGTCAACGGAGTGTTGACTCCTTTCCTCCTGGCGACGCGTGTCCGCCTGTCTATCACGCAGGCCCCACCTTGTAGTTATGACACGTGTTCACACTCGTGCCTTGGCTCTCGACACTTTGTGGCTTCTGCAGTTGAGACGAGGTCCTTTCAACCTCTGAACCTCCGAATGCGCAATACACATGATGAGGCTCTGATCCAATAGTCCTCCCTTGACCTGGATCCAATGACTATCCTTGCTCCTCACGATTTCACAACTTCGCGACTTGGAGCACCCAACCTTTGGGCTCTCACCTTGCGAATCTTCGAGTTCGCGAGATCCGAAATCCTAAACCCCTTCAGCGCTTCACCGATCCTTCGATCTCTGCCACCTGTCCTCCTCAGATGGACGGTCCTGATCTCTTCATGACTTTGCTACTCGCGAAGTCGAAAGACTTCCCTCTATGGCTCCCGATGTTCGAATCCTTGATATGGGCGATCTCGCGACACCTGTCCTCCTCCAGATGGATGGTTCCGATCCTTCCGGGACTTCGCCAGATGCGAAGTCAAGATGCTCACCTCTGTGAGTCCCGGTGCCCAAATCTCCGAAATGGACGATTTCACGACATGTGTCCTCCCTCAGACAGATGACTGCGATCTAATTCACTATTTCAGGACTTTCAATGTGGAGTGTCCCGACCTCTTTTCCTTAGGACTCCCGAACTCCCGAATGCCGAAATCACGATACCAACCTCTTCCGGGACTTTCGATCTGCTTACGAGGGGTTAAACCTCGAGCTCCTCTCGACAGATTTGACGGCTGTCGGCTATTCTGAGTGAGATCCCCCGGCTCAGAATCTCTTCAGCCCTTGCGCTCCTCCACTTCTCCCTGGACGTGAAAACCTTCAATGGTCCAGATCTCCTTGGAGCATCCGACGATAGCTATTGCTCCTCCTGAGCTTTTGCACTTTTCTTCCCGGACTTGGAAGAATATTCAAAGTTTCAAAGGCTTCGACCTTTGTCTTCTTTCCTCCACGAGCTCCACGACTGGAATCCTCGCCTGCGCGTATAATAACGCTGTCCCTTCTGAGCTTTGCTCCTGAATCGTCAAAGGATTCTTTGACTCCTGCGCTTCTATAGTGTCTTTGAACATAAAGTGTTATCTCTTATGAGCTTCTTGTTACTCAGACCTTAAGGGAATAATTCATTTTTTCCTTTCTCCTGCAAATGGAGAAACTGATGCCCTCCTGGCTATCCTTCTACTCAAGCAACCTATTGTCGAGTCCTTCAGGGTGTTCAACAACCCTACGAAGATCCTTCAGTGGATTCTTCTTCAATCTCTGAACTCAAAGAGTTTCTCTTGTGCGCTTTGGCACTTACTAAATGCCCACCTGGCAGAGTGTCTAGAATCCTTAGTGATTCTGAATTTTGTTGAACTCACAGTAGAGTTCTTCTTCTTGTGCACTCCTTTCACTGGCTCAATGCCCACCTGGAAGATCTTCACAGAACTCCTCAGAGATTCTATCTGAAACTATGTTCCAGCTACACAGCCTTGCCTCCTGAGGTGTTAAAAAACCTCAAAGGTCTTCCTCTAAATTGATGATTTCAGCTCTTGTGCCTGCTTGACATGCCTTTGTCTGGATCCCCAGAGTTCATAAGTGCATCTATGCATTGGTATTCAGAGACCACAGTACTCTATCACGCCCTCCTGGCATGAAGCCACAAAGAACCTCTCAAGCCTAAAAATCAAACAACTCCTGCGAAATGAACAATCACAGCATAAATAGAACACACACATACATTCATTCAACATTGGAAATATGCAGGAAAAACTGATGTTTGTATTAAATGGAAAATGCCTGTTTTTACAAGGTGTTCCCAAGCTCAAAATTTAACAAAGTCTCGGCTCCTTCTCTTCTGCTCTCTCGACTATTTCAACTCTTACAACTATTACAACTATCTCCAAAATGAGATCGAAATTGATCTTTTACATGAGGGGGCTCTTCTAGCTCTTCCCTCCAATCTCACCTACCCTATTCAATTACATTGAATGGGTTGTCTAGTCCACAATCGGATCTAGATCTCAGCCTTCAAGGAATTAAAGGCCTACCTACTCTACAACCTATGTGCATAGCACGAGCTCACGACTCAATAACCTAAAACATTTAATTACATTCATTCAAATTCAATTTGAAAACGAGGGTTATGCCTCTCTTCAGCACGCGATTTGAAACCACTGACATGGCTAGCTAGCTGACGTGGAGAGATGCTCCTGCATCATGCTCCTTAGCTGCAAAATTCATGAGCTCCTGCTCATGAGATTCCACTCTCAACTGTGGAAATCCTCCTGGATCCCAAACAAATTTCTAGAGTTGTTCATCTGCTCCATTTCCCTGATGCTGCTGTTTCTTTTCTGCTCAACTTCTCCTCGCTGGTAGTCTCTGCTGACCTGATCATCTCAATCACTTCATCCAGTGGCTCTAGTGGCTGGCTCTGCTCATGTAGTCTCCTCGACTGCAATTTTTTTTTGTAGTCTGGAAGATCGCAATGATCTCCCATGCCTGCTTCATCAGCTGCTTCCAACTTCGCTTGTTATATGTGCACACTCTTCACTTTCACCCTCTCTTCTAGGGCTTCAATTTTCTCATACAAATCCGCCAAACTAACATTGTTTGCTTCTTCTTCTTCTGCTTCTACAAGCTCAAATGCTGCAGTCTTTTCAGCTTCCTGGATGAAAGTGTTGAGCCACTCCTCAGAATGCTCATCTTTTTCTTCTGCTTGGGCAGTCTCAAATACCTACTCCAATTCTTCTTTGACAGTCTCAGCTGGTTGTCCTACTTCTGTTGTTGTTGCCTCAACATCCGCAAAGCAGATTTCTGCCTCCTCTTGGGCAAATGGTAGGAATATCCCAATTCCCCCAATCATTAGAAGGCTCCTCAGATCCTCCTCTTCTGTCAGCTTCATCTACTGATTCAAACTCACCTCTGAGTTTATGAGACCCTCAGACAGTCTCATCTGCTTATCCCTGCCCACCTGGCAAATTGGAAACTTTATGCTACCCTCCTGGCAGTCTATGAGATCCCGCAGTGATCTTGATCCATTTCCCTTCTGGCAATGTGAAATTCCTTGGCTATCCTCATGACAGTATGTGAGATCCTGCAAAAATCTCAACTCTTTGCCCACTTGGCAATTGGGAATTTCTAGGCTAGCCTCCTGGCAGTCTATGAGATCTTTAGCTGATCCCAATTCATCCTCACTACTGAGGCTTCTCCCAGTCTCTGGTTCACATATCTGAACCATCTTCTCTAGTCCATTGAGGTTTTTAGCATGCCTCAACCACCCTCTTAACAGCCTATGCTGTCTTCTAGCCATCAACTCCTTGACTGGCCATTTTGCTTTCGTCTTCCTCATGGGCCATTCATATACCCATCTCGACTTGGCATTTTGTTGCATCTCAAATGCAAGTTCATCCATTCTCACATTCATCTCGGTGAGTTCTTCATCCCATTCATCTTCGATCATCATCTCTGGGTCTTTCCTTCCAGCACTCGTATAGCGTTTAATAGCCATCTTTGTTGTTCCTATCTACCCTCCTGGAAAACCTATTGTTGTCACTCTGATCCTGAGTGTCTCCAGCTTCTTCTACAGTCCTCCTGACTATCTATGGATTGTTGCCTACCTGCAAACAATCCTTACAGAGTTTCAACACTCTGTATCCTTCTTGCTCCTCCTGTCTGAAGTATACAAACAAAATTCGAGCTCTGATACCAAATGATGCAGACCCCCTTCCGACCCTCGGGCCGAAGTCTTCTCTCAGGATCGTTCAATCACTTTCCTGAGCCGAAGCAGCTCTTTCGATTCCTTGCTGGAATCTCCTTCCTATCGATCCACAGGTCCTTTCATAAACTCCCCTATGCGAAAAACACTAGGTGCGAGCTCCTTTCTCCCCAAGCGACCACAGCGCTATGACCAAGGCCTATTCTCAAATGCCTTGTCGCAACCTCGCGATCTCGTGAGTTCGTGAGTCCAAGCTCTCGACTCTTCCTTCTCAATCCTGCGATACCCAAAATGCTGATACGGGTATGGCTCCTCCTTGCCAATGCTCTCTATGTGTGACCACTGGATAGGCTAAGCACTAGCTCCCGTCATGACTTCCTGACCTTGCAAGTCGAAGGGTTGAGCCTCCATGCTCTTCCCGTGCGAACCTCCGAGACTTGAAAGTTAGCGAGGGTTGACCTTCCCTTCACACTTCTCGCAACTCGCCACTTCGCGAGTTGTAGCGTCGAGCTCCCATGCTCTTATCCCGCGAATCCCCGAGACGCGAGAAGTCAACAGAGTGTTGAATCCTTTCCTCCTGGTGACGCGTGTCTGCCTGTCTATCACGCGGGACCCACCTTATGGTTCTACCATGTGTTCACACTCGTGCCTCGGCTCTCAGCACTTCGCGACTTCTGCAGTCGAGATGAGGTCCTTTCAACCTCCGAACCTCCGAATGCACGATACACGTGATGAGGCTCTGATCCAACGGTCTTCCCTTGACCTGGATCCAACGACTATCCTTGCTCCTCACGATTTCGCAACTTCGAGACTTGGAGCACCCAACCTTTGGGCTCTCACCTTGCAAACCTCCAAGTTCGTGAGATCCAAAATCCTAGACCCCTTCGGTGCTTCGTCGATCCTTCGATCTCTACCACCTGTCCTCCTCAGATGGACGGTCCCGATCTCTTCACAACTTCGCTACTCGCGAAGTTGAAAGACTTCCCTCTATGACTTATGATGTTCGAATCCCCAATATGGGAAATCTCGTGACACCTGTCCTCCTCCGGATGGATGGCTCTGATCCTTTTGGGACTTCACCAGATGCGAAGTCAATATGCTCACCTCTGTGAGTCCCGGTGCCCGAATCTACAAAATGGACGATTTCACGACACGTTTCCTCCCTCAGACAGACAACTGCGATCTAATTCGCTATTTTAGGACTTTCTATGTGGAGTGTATCGACCTCTTGTCCTCAGGACTCCCGAACTCCCGAATGCCGAAATCCTGATACCAACCTCTTCTGGGACTTTCGCTCTACTTATGAGGGGTTAAACCTCAAGCTCCTCTCGACAGATCTGATGGCTGTCGGCTATTTTAAGCGAGATCCCCCAGCTCAGAATCTCTTCAGCTCTTGCACTCCTCCACTGCTCCCTGGACATGAAAACCTTCAACGGTCCATATCTCCTCGGAGCATCCAACGACAGCTATTACTCCTCCTGAGATTTTGCGCTTTTCTTCCCGGACTTGGAAGAATTTTCAAAGTTTCAAAGGCTTCGACCTTTGTCTTCTTTCCTCCACGAGCTCCACGACTGGAATCCTCGCCCACGTGTATAATAACGTTGTCCCTCCTGAGATTTGATCCCGAATCCTCAAAGGATTCTTTGACTCTTGCGCTTCTGCAGTGTCTTTGCACACAAAGTGTTATCTCTTCTGAGCTTCTTGCTACTCAGACCTTAAGGGAATAATTCCTTTTTTCCTTTCTCCTGCAGATGGAGAAACTGATGCCCTCCTGGCTATCCTTCTACTCAAGCAACCTATTGCTGAGTCCTTCAGGGTGTTCAACAACCCTGCGAAGATCCTTCAGTGGATTCTTCTTCAATCTCTGAACTCAAAGAGTTTCTCCTGTGTGCTTTGGCACTTACTCAATGCCCACTTGGCAGAGTGTCTAGAATCCTCAGTGATTCTAACTTTTGTTGAACTCACAACAAAGTTCTTCTTCTTGTGCACTCCTTGCACTGGCTTAATGCCCACATGGAAGAGCTTCATAGAACTCCTCAGAGATTCTGTTTGAAACTGTGTTCCACCTACACAGCCTTGCCTCCTGAGGTGTAAAGTAACCTCAAAGGTCTTCCTCTAAATTGATGATTTCAGCTCTTGTGCCCGTTTGGCATGCCTTTGTCTGAATCTGCAGAGTTCAGAAGTGCATCTATGCACTGGTATTTAGAGACCGCAGTACTCTATCACGCCCTCCTGGCATGAAACCACAAAGAACCTCTCAAGCTTGAAAATCAAACAACTCCTGTGAAATGAACAATCACAACATAAATAGAACACACACAGACATTCATTCAACACAAGAAATATGCAGGAAAAACTGTTGTTTGTATTAAATGGCAAATGCTTGTTTTTACAAGGTGTTCCTGAGCTCAGACTTTAATAGAGTCTCGACTCCTTCTCTTATGCTCTCTCGACTATTTCAACTCTTACAAATATTTCAGCTATCTCCAAAATGAGATCGAAATTGATCTTTTACATGAGGGGGCTCTTCGAGCTCTTCCCTCCAATCTCACCTACCCTATTCAATTACATTGAATGGGTTGTCTAGTCCACAATCGGATCTAGATCTTAGCCTTCAAAGCATTAAAGGCCTACCTACTCTATAGCCTCTTCTGTGTTTCAAACGATGATGTTCCCCCACAATGGGAAAATCATCACCATCGACGAAATTACGCATTATGAGCCTAACCACTCTACCAACATCGATAACGTATTTCCTCTTGCCTACACTAGCTCAAATGTTTATTCGCTCATTGACATGGGTCTCTAAATTTTCAAGGACCCATCCTTTCTAGGGGAATACCATGGAGCCCCACCTCTCATACACCCTTCAACACAAGTGTGTGTCGTATCCTCTAATGGAACCAACACTGGAGACACCATTCCTCCCACTGAGGCCTCTCCACACCTCAACGTCCCACTAGTTGAAGAAATATTACCTCAGGAATTCCTTGAGAACCCCACTGCACCACTTATCCATGATTCCCCCCCCCCTCCAGGGGAAAATCCCGGTTTGGGAGACAATCCCTCAAGCCATTACTCAAATTCCCTTCTTCTACCCCCCACCTGGAGTTCAATCATTTCAGGTAGTCGCGACACTTACCCTTCCCAACATGGTGCTTGCCATCCCTGTATGGTATCTACATCCACATGATATGGTTCCACAACCATCTCTCCCTCCTCGACTAGAGGGAATCTCGATGCAGATTCTAGTACAGGCTCTGGTTGCACCACCCTCACCCCCAACTCCTAGCACCACTACCATGAATGGGGCAGACAAAAGAATAAATATCCCATAGCTCCACTTCCTCCCTAAGTTCAACCTCCTTGCGCACTATGCGAAAGAGAGCGACACCCCATGAATAGATGTCCTACTCTTCCTGAGTTATGCAATTTGATCCAACTCCCTCTAGCAACCACTTTGCTCACCACTTCACCAAGCACATCTAGTACTACTACAACATAATCCACTACAGACAGTAAAGGGATGCAAACCAAATTCGCTTGTGCCATCTATTTAGAATATGACCACTACACTCATGATTGCCCAGCTCTACCTCAGTTTCGCTAGACACTAATGGTAGTACGCCAAACCTTTAAGCAATATCCCTCTCCACCACCACTTTCTGGTACTCATGTCACTGACATTTTTTATGTCTCTTCCTCAGTCCCTGAATGGATGAGATTCCCTTGTGCTCTCCGTGACTCACTTTCTCACTTAACATACATGTGTCCTTTTATTGTGGCATATCGAGGTCATCATTCAACCCCTATTCAACCACATCCGACCACCTCACCACTGGTCCTACCCTCTCTAGATACTGTCAATATCACATCCCCTAATCCTGAGTCACTCCCCACCCCTCCATGGTTCATAGATCGAATGTCTGAGGATATTCCCCCAAATTCTCCCAATTCTCTAGTTCATTTCCCACAGGAAATTATGCCCCCTACCACAGTTTATCACCCACAATGTCTAGACATTTGGTTTATGTCAAGCGAGCCATCACACCCTATATGTGATGTCTCCCCTACATCTTTTCCACTTCAGGACACTCACACTTTGACAGTCCCCCCTGTCACCTCCCTAGATCCCCTTTATTCTTGCATTTTCCACAGCGACGAAGATATCCTGGAGGAACTCACTACCCCCAATTTCCAATGGAATTTGCTCCATCACCAAGCGTTTTTTCTCTCACAGGAAGCCTTTGACCCTCCTAGCCAAGCCTCCATATGTGCAATCGAAACCAAGGATTTTATTCCTTCAAGGAATATACACTGGTTCAACAACCTTATCCTTGCCCCGGATGCTTTCTAAGAAGGCAACATGGCCAATATATCCCCCACCATCAAAATCAACATTTCCATCAAACCGAGAATCATAGAAGAAATCACCATTGGTGCCGCATGATCCCCTGATGAACTCACAACTTACAAAGCTCTCTTTCAGGAATACTGGGATATTTTTGCCTAGTCATATACGAATATGCCCAACCTCGATCCTTCCATCATCGAACATCGCATCGACACAAGGCCCGATGTAGCCCCAGTTCGTCAAAAGTAGTGCCCCCTTCACCCATCCAAAATTGCGCCTATCAAAGCTGAAATTGATAAGTTACACGCTGATGGGTTCATTTACCCCATTGCATATACCTCATGAGTTTCCAACCCCATCCCCGTTAACAAAAAACAGGACACTATTCGCGTCTGCACCGACTTTTGTGATCTCAACCATGCTTGTCCCAAGGAAAAATTTCCAACCCCTTTCATCGATCAAATTATCGATGACTATGCTGACCATGAGGCTTTATCATTCATGGATGGGTTCTTCGGCTATAATCAAATCCAAATCCATCCAACAAATCAATATAAAACTGCCTTTACTACTCCATGGGGTACTTTTGCTTATTGTGTCATGCCTTTTGGACTCAAGAACACAGGTGGTACATTTCAATGAGCCATGAATTATGTTTTCCATGATATTTCTTGCATCATCCTCTCTTATTTGGATGACCTCATTGTTCGATCCAAGAAACAGACACAGCATTTAGATGACTTACACATCATTTTTCAACGATGTATCCAGTACAATATCTTCTTGAACAACCTCAAGTGTTTATTTTGCGTCACCGTCAGACTCCTTCTTGGGTTCATTGTCTCCCAACACGGAATCATGGTGGACCCCCTCAAGGTCCAAGCTATCACATAAATTCGACCACCTGAGAATTTATGCCTACTGTAGAGCCTACAAGGCAAAGCTTGTTGATTAAGGTTGGTTGTCATTGATGTCAACCCTTGAAGAAAGACTCGTAGCACAAAGGTTTGGGTAATGGACCCAATATTGTTTGATGTAAATATGACTCATTATTTTTTTTCCATTTTTGATAAGAAGTAAATATGGATGAACTCCAAAGTGGTCCCCTTATGGTGAAAGCCCTCACGGGAAGACGCTTTGTGGAGTAAGAGAACCCATGCTTAATTGTGGAATAATGAGATGAAGGAAAGTGATTTTTTCAAGGAAAATATCCTAGATGGATAGTTCTTGTCATTTCATTTCCGGTGGTATGTGGAATGTCACATAATTCCTCACGGTTAGAGAGTTATGGCCATGAGAAGTTGGAGACCCCAGGTTTGGGTAATCGACCCAAGTTTGTTTGATGGGTAACGGTATGAGTTATGATATATTTTTAGATAATACTATTCTATATGGATAGTAAATGTCATGCCATTTCTGGTGGTATGTAGAACGTCACATAACTCCTCATTGTTTGCGAGTTATGGCCTTACGAAGTTGGAGGACCCTCATATGTCATCTAGAAGCCCAAAAAGGTCAAAGTAATCAAAGTGGTTTAAGAGATTTTAAAAGGTACACAATAAAGTGAAGTGATGAGTGTATTATAATTCAAAGTGAATACAAAATAAATTATTTCAATAATAAATTTAATGGAGAAATTAGAAGTGGATCCAACCCTAAAATAAGGAAAGTGGGTCAAGTGACCTAGAAGATGTTTTTAA
>ML812504.1:76336-93187 GCA_009831015.1 Picea engelmannii
ATTTCAAGTAGCCTTTTGTCCTGGAGTGTGATGCATCTGGTGAGGGGATAGGAGCATTATTGATGCATAACTGACACCCGATAGATTTTGAGAGTAGAAAGATAAGAGAGCCAAATAATCTCTATCTGATCTATGATAAGGAGATGTTGTCCACCATGCATGCATTGGATAAGTTTAGACAATACCTGGTAGGAGGATGCTTTGTGGTTAGGACTGACCACAACAACTTGAGATATTTTTTAGAGCAGCGAGACCTAAATGAAAGGCAACACAAATGCGTGAGTAAGGTGCAAGCATATCATTTTGACATTGAGTATGTAAAGGGGAAGAAGAACATAGTTGTTGATGTCTTATCCAGGAGACATGCAACCTTCTCTATGATAGAGATATCAATAGACTGGAAGTCCATTCTTTTGGTGGAATACTCTGAGAATACCTTCGCTTGTTAGTTGATGGAGGGTAGTATTCAAGATGATAGGTATAGGGTAGTAGATGACATCATCTACTACAAATAAAATATATATCTTGTCCCTTATTCCAAACTCAAGGATAAGATTTTTAGGGTAGTACATGAAGCACCAATGGCAGGGCACCGAGGGTATCTAAAGACCTATAGGCAGGTGAGGGAGAGATTCTCCTGGAAGGGTCTCAATGAGGATGCACTTCATCATATGAGAGAGTGCATGAATTTCCAGCAGAACAAGTTAGAATTTACACATCTTATAGGATTGCTTCAACCATTGTTGATTCCAAAGTAGAATTCAGATAACATTTCCATGGACTTCATTACAGGGTTGTCAAAAGTACATGGGAGGGAATGTATCTACATGGCAGTGGAAAAATTGAATAAATATGCACACTTCTTTATCATTCCTTCAGAGTACAACACATCTCAGGTAGAATATATATTATTCAGGGAGGTATTCATACTACATGGTTTTCCAAGGAAAATATTAAGTGACTGGGATAGCAGGTTTCTCAACACATTTTGGCGGAAGTTGTTTAGGTTGTCCAGGACAGAGTTGACACTTATTAATAGATACCACCCCTAGACAGACGGGTAGATTGAGATAATAAAAAAAGGGATTGAGGGGTACTTGAGGAACTATGTGTTAGAGAAGCAATGGGCATGGATAAAGTGGTTACATATTGGGGAACATTGTTACAATACCACTCATCACAGGTCCATCAAGATGAGCCCATTCAGGGAATTGTATGGCTTTGATGCCACATCCTTTCTGGATTTGGTGTTTGGGGAGTGTAGAGCTCCCAAGGAAAAATATTGGTTGCAGGAAATCCAAGACATCTTGAGAGTCATAAAGGGGAATTTGCAAGTCGCTTAGAATCAACAAAAGATGTATGCACATAGGAATAGGGTGGAACACAACTTTGAGGCCAGGGACTTATTATTTCTTAGGTTACATCCTTAGAGATAGTCCTTGCTAAAGAAGATTGGTGTAGAGAAGTTGAAGCCTCGGTTTTATGGATCCTACAGAGTGATCAAAAGAGTTGGGGAGGTAGCATACTAGATAGAGCTACCAAAGGGTAGCATGATCCACAACACCTTCCATGTATCTTGCCTCAAGAATGCATTGGGACAAAAATTCACCACTTTGATAGATATTCCTCCACTAAATGAGGAAGGGAAGTTAGTTCTAGCACCCGAGAGGATTGTTGATGTCAGGGAGTGGAGGTTGAGAATCAAAGTCATTTGAGATTACTTGGTCATATGGAGAGGATTACCTATAAAGGATGCTACTTGGGAAGGAGAGAAGATATTACAACACCCTAAACTCGAGTTTCTTGAGGACAATTAATATTGGTAAGGGACGATTGTAATGTCCCCTTTCAATTGATCATGACAGAGGATGACTTAATAGCCTATATGACTCCCGTAGGATATAGTTAGAAAGGAAAATGGAGTCAAGGAGGTTTATTTGGTGTCATTAGGTTAAAGGAAGGAAAAATCCTAAAGTGACATTAAATAAAAATAAATAATTATATTTAAATGAAATTGGAGGGAAAATAAAGTGAGGGTTTGATTTGGTCAAAAAAGGAAATATCTAGAAGATCCAGAGGAAGGATAAATAGAGGGGTAACCCTTCTCTTTGGTATTATGATTTGATCTCTCATTTTGGAGTGCTCATGGAGCCATTGTTCCGTTGAGATTTAGAAAAACCCTTCCACTACTGCAATTTAGTTTCGGTAGTGCAATATCCACCCTAGATAGATAAGAGGGGAGTCCACCTAGGATTTCCATTGGAGCTTTAGTTTGAGGTTTATATTTAGTTGGAGGTTTGCGCGGGAAGTTTGCGAAGATTTTCTGAAAGAGGTCAATATAGAATTTTGCAAGCGTCATGAGGGTTATGGAGAAACTACGGTTGAGGGCGTACCTATGGGTTGAGTACAGGGTGTCCCATGAGGATCCACTATATGTATAACAATCATTCTGTGAGGACCTCTGCGATCAGGTTTGCAGTTGGCCATTTGGATTAGGTAAGTGATGGTTACAGGAGGGATTGGAAGTCCACTCATAGAGCAAACATTACTGGAGCAGAGCATTGTAGGGCTTGGAGAGATTTGAGGTAGTGGACATCATAGATTGGAATCATTCCAGGTTTTCTTTGTATTGTTTTTGTTAGTAGATTTTGTAGTTTCATGACAAGCATTAGACCTGTGTGTTTAGGAGTATTTTGTAGTTGTTATTATAGCCATTATATATATTTGTATTGATGATATTTTTGGGGGTTTTTAACCATAATAATATGCCATGGTGATCTTCTCTATTTGATGTGTAATGGATGCATGCTATATGTTTGACAATATCCCTATATGAGAAAATTGTTTGTAAGAAGTTAACAACATCTTTAATGTAAAGTATTTGACACATTTATACAAAGGTGAAATAACAATTTTTGGATAGTAAACATACTAGTCCCACCTAGCCTAGTTGGGGACATTACATGTTTGGAATGCAACCTTTTTGCCTACACTAAATAACACTAAGGGATGGTATTCCTAGTGTTGTATATGGGTTGAAGAGGAAGGTATCCAAATGGTCGGATGGGTTGTGGGGAAGAGTTTGGATGATGTATTGAGGTGTGGGCCATACCTTCCAACTCACATGGTGGAATACATGACATGAACATATGGTATTCTAGAGTCAATGTAATGATGCATTGTGTAAATGTGGCCATGATTATTGGCACATTGGTTTTATTTATTATTAAAGTTTGATTGCATTATGAAAAGTTGGGTGTGTTGATAATGCATGTACAATGAATAGTAGTTTCATTCTAGATAATATAATGAATGGCTGAATTCCATTTTTAATGTGAAAAATGGTTGGAAATTATTGAATAGCTGGTAAATTACAATTCTGAGATCATTTCATGAATTACCAAAAATATGCATGAGTGTTAACAATCTTGTTTGGCTGCAAGAAATTTGAGGAAATTGCAGGTAGAGTGGTCTTCAATATGGAAATGATGTAATCCCACAAGGAAGACTAATATATATAGGTGCAATATCCAAACATAATGAGAAAAAATATCATGCATGGGGATATTTATTTTCTTCCATAAACATATTTGAGAAATTAATAATTGAAAAATGCTATGATACGCTAAAAATTTGTTTGGTTGCATGGAAATTGGGAAAAATGCGAGGGAAATGGTCTTAGATATGGAAGGGATGTAATCCCATAAGAAAGAATGATATTTATTGCTGAAAGAGCCAAAAAACTATGAACATAAAACTCATGTTTGGGAAAAAAAAATTTCCTATGTAAAACATATTTGAATTTTATAATTGTATGATTGTAACACCCCTGTTTCCCCCAACTTGTAATTAATAATTAATTAGGATTACCATGTTGTGGCATCATATCGATGTAAATATATTATTGTTTGAATTGGCAATAACTGACTGTGGGGGTGAAGCCTTGAAGTATTATCCATGATATCACTAGAGGAAAGAGTGAGGAGATTGTAGAGAGGATTCATTAGTTCAAATGACCCAAATTACCTTTGTTGAGATAATGAGCCTCTCTAGATCCCAAGGAGAGAAATGAGTTAATGAAAAAGGACTCGTGGTTGAGAAATCA
The DNA here is from genome assembly GCA_009831015.1 of Picea engelmannii. Taxonomy (NCBI): domain Eukaryota; kingdom Viridiplantae; phylum Streptophyta; class Pinopsida; order Pinales; family Pinaceae; genus Picea; species Picea engelmannii. The sequence continues at coordinate 80,442 of ML812504.1, forward strand.
ACGACCCCCATGAATGGAAGCATGGTTTGGAGAAGAAGGTCAACCCGAAGTACAATAGGGTCCTACAGACCAAGACCGACCCAAGTTTCCCTTCTAATAGAAGGAATAGGATATGAGGGATGTGCGTGCAAGGCACACAAGAGAATAGATAGAACAAGGATAGATAGAGAGGGGAACGGGCAGAGCTCTCTAGTGGATGATGAATAGAAGGCATCAAGCTTGATGTTGGGTGAGCATCTGATAAACCTTGCCAAGGCCATGACAGAGAAAGGGATCTCTGGGAGTTTGCAGAGAACAAAACCTGAGCAAAAGTTGAAACAGAGAAAGAATCCCTGAGAAACTGCGAGAGTCCCCTGGTGATATCATGGCTTGGCACGGGGGTGTCCAAAGTGCTAAGAATGAATGTCTTTGAGCCTATGGTTGGATGGAAAGGCACACACCCATAGTTAGTTAGTTGGCTACAACCTGTAATAGATATTATTCTCATATCCTGTGTAATTAAACTATAACTATAGATTAAAGTTGGATATCCTATGAATGTTTCAAGGATGTGCATGTCTGATTAATGCTTATACTATTTTTGAGGAAAATATATGAAATGATCTTACTCAAGCATTTTCATATTCTTCTTGGCTAAATAAAAATAGACGGGAATCTCACCCTATGTTTATAGCCAACAAAAATAACATCCTAACTCACAAGTATTAATTACTAGTGCTTAGGCTAGTCTTTTATCAACAAAAATCTTGCTGGAAATTTACTTTTTATGTAATTTTCTGAATATAACAGTTTTTGAAACAAATGTAAAGAAATAAGTAAAGACACCAAGATGATAATAAAAATAGATGAGATATAAAACAATCCTTTATTTAATTCCAATTCACCAAAGAGTCATTTTCTTTACAAAATCTCATACGGAAATTTTGGACCAAAGTCAAACTTAGACATCCCCGATAGAACATACAAAAATACCTCTGATATAAAACCAAAACTGAACTCTAAAAGCTGGATCAAATTGCCACAGATTTCTTCCCACTCGACTATGCACAATAGCCTTTGTCAGTCATGAAAACTAATTCACAAACAAACAAGTCTACATAGACTATCAAAGATAGATCAACACCTCTGAAAAACATGTGTCTGAATGATGTAATTCAACCCTGAATATTGTTGTCTACAATAATACCATGCTATCATAAAAGAGAATTAGGCTTGTGATGAATAAATGAATGAATGAAAACTAAACTATCTCGACATAAACTCAAAGAGCAAACCTTAGTAAGCTTATGCTTCTATCCTCCTTTTGTTCCTCCCTTTCCTTTTGCTTTTAAACAAATTAGAATTGGTTGAAGTAGTTGAACCAACTCATTAGTTAAATTAATTAAAAGACTCAACCAATTTTAGTTAGGGGGGAAAGTAATAATCATAATAAGGGTTATAAATAAATAATAACAAGTAGGTGGGACCCCTTGTGACTCCCTTTAATTCATAACAATCATAACATAACTATTTATTTAAGCCAAACATATCTCCTTGTGGATCCCATCATTATACTCACATTTGACAATTTAGCTCATGATATTTGAAATTATTTTCAAAAAAGTATTACTCATATATCCAAAAATAACCATGTTGTCCAAAAAATCCGAAGTCAATTGTCATCAACAATAGTTAAAATAAAAAATCAAAAGCCATATTTCCCACTCTGAGATGCAATATTTCCTTGATTTTTGTTGTCACCCTTCAATTTTCCTAAATTTTCCTTTGGCTGTGTTGATCCTTTAGGCCTAATCTCGCTGATCACGTGGGAAAAATTGTCCCTCAAATGCATCTGGGAAGACACAGATTTGTCAGAGCCATTGGAGGGTGAGGAAGGGGAAGCAATGGCTTTTCCTTTGTCAAGGGCATGGTGGGCCTCGATTTTCAACCCTTTTCTAGCATGAGAGGGCTGCACTGGTGAGTGGGGGGCAACTTGGACAATGGGGTTAATGGGCAGAGGAGCAGGTAGGGATAAATTAGGCCAGCCACGATGTTGGGAGACTGTCGGGTGGACAATCTCTTGCCATCCATTATTTTCAGGAACCTCGGGTTGCAATGAGACGTGAGGAGGAACAAGGATATCAGGTGCTTGCAGGACTTGGAAAGGAGGCCTTTCAGGCCTGGGTTGGACCACTCCTTGCCCAATCCAACTGAAAAATATGGCCTGAAAAAATTGGCCAAGCTCTTGTGAGTCAACATCAAAATGTATGGAGAACCTTGGCCTTCTTGGGCCTCTGTTCCAATTACCTCTCCCTCTGTTTCCTCGGCAATGGCTACCTCGGCTGAAAAAACTCATTCCTGCATGCATGATTTATTAGTAGATAATATTTTTAAATAACCATACATGACAACTCTTAAAAATATGAAATAGATTTTGGCTCAACAATGTATCGGACTCACGTAATCCAATCCATACAAATTTTTTAACTGTTAATCAATGAGTAGGGGGTGAATAAAGGGTCATGGGATATGTGAGGGGTTTGTATTTAGTGAAACATGGTATGATGAGGGGGAAAAATGCGGTTACTTCTCAAGGACAACAAAAATCAACTGCAAACCAAAGAAAACATCACTGTAATTCAACCAAGACACTGCTACCGACGACTGCTTCAACACAAAAATTTTCTTGAGTGTAATCAATTTTAGAACAGGGAGTGAAAAATGAATGTGGGAAGGCGATGGCGTTGTAATTAATGAAAAGAGAAATAATGGTGGGGAATGAGAGCGGGTACTGTTCACAAAATTAATCAAGTAGTCCATATAATCACTCTGTTAAAAGGAGATACATCAACCAAATGATCATTGTGACCCAATAACAATTACTGTGTATTATCTAGTTCACTGTTCATAGTAAAATATCTAACAGAGTGCCATCAACAAGACAATATGCATTCCACAACAATCTGTAAGGGATTTTTGTTCCTTTTATTTTCCAATTTTCATCTTATACAATTATCAAATGGATAATAGTATCCATTTCCACTCTGTTAATCATTTGGATCAACCACTGCCCACACATTACTTCAATCATCAAATACACTCAAAAGTCGGGTTTCAAAATTTACAGTGAAGTTATATTGTCACTGCAATCGGGCCTATCATTTAAAATGCACGATATTCGTTAAACATACATAGTGGACTACCAACCCAATAATCCAGATTTGAATTGTAAAACCCTGATTCGTCATTTAAACAGACAAACAACAACCACCATTCCAACTCATGCCATGTTGTAGAAAACACAAAATAATTCAATCAACATAGGTGTAATTCTATGATTGCGCAAGCTTAATTAAACACGATTCTAAATAATGAAAATGTTGGGCTATCCATCCAACACAACGAGGCAACAACAACATGACTAACTTCATAAAACAAATAATCAAATTGCAACAAAGTCCTACTTAAAACACTGTGACTAGCTCTAAGTGTGGAACCCAAAATTATCCATATCATTCATAGTGTGCATACAGTCAAAAACACCACGATGCAACATTCCCATTTGAAAATTCTAAACATACACTCATAGTGTTAACTCAACCCATCATGCCGAGCTATCAATCCAATGCAATATTGCTTCAAATTAACCAAACTGGAATCAACCATGTTGTGTAAAACTCGGGCTCATGATGCAATCAAATAACCATAACACATACAATGGATGGAATTGCTACATTCATCCCGGTTGCAATAACCATTTCTCCCAAAAAAACTCATAGTTACAATGACCATTTACTCGTGGTGTAGGAACACCACACATTCATTATGCGTGAACATCATTAAACAATTGTAACCAATGCCGAGTTAAACATCCAAATAATCTTTAGTGCAAAAAGATAGTGACTGTGTATCAACCAATCAACCAATTCAACAGTGAGCCTATACTTGGACTGTCGTGACAATCAACAACCGACCTAACATGTTGTGGCAACCACACATACCCACGCATCGACATGAAGAGAGGTTGTGACCTTCTCAATTAAAACAATATTGGGTTATCAAACACAAGGAGAGCGACTGTGTATTTTGAACTATTCAATTAACAATGCAAGGTTTATCCATTGTAATAACACAAGCAATGACTAGATACCAAAACCAACACAATTGTCACATGACCAACTGGGCGAGCCTGTACTCAATTTTGTCGACAATACACAACCATCCAACAATAACCAAGTAGTAAACCCGACATACCACACCGATCTTCTCTATCAACCCTCAGACCTGTAGAGTTAAGGGTTTGCTCTGTGGCCAACACAGGGAAATATGAGTTGAATCTTCTCTATGGTGAAAACCTATGTGACCAATGGTGTATACATAGAGAACACCACAACTTATTCCTTGGACAGGGTGACAAAAACCTGTGATAGGAGAGGCTATAACAGAGGAGTGAGGCTCCAATTCGGCATGGTGATTATACTTAACACACAGGGTATAAACACTCGTGGCTCTCCAGTCAAACAACCACAATGTTGAGGTGAAGACAGGGTCGAGAAGAAAAAAATAACCCACTGTGCAACCTTTAGTGGACAATGCACGGTGGCACAAGCACTTCCAACCATTAAACCCCATAAAGCCAAAGACTGGATACATCGATACGAACGTGTGAAGAAAACCAGCCACCCAAAACCAAACAAATACCCTCCAACCAAACCAATAAGGATAACAGAGAGCCCCTATGGCTGTAAACACCTAGGATGACCAATAACACTATGAATTCAACATTATTGCAGAGAAAACCATCCACGCTTCATTCCAAAATTACAATTTTACACATTTGCAATACTTAAAGAAAACACAAACCAATACACTTGAGCCAGTATCCATTTCATAACTAGAGCAGACTCATGAATAGCCAAAAAAAGACATACCTGTAATCAAACACTTTAAAACGTGAGTTAGCTGAGAGGTTCCTCTCTGCTAAGAAATCAGAGCATAACCACAACAACAAGGTTGAACAATAGCTCGACTATGGTGGCGGCCAATAGAAGGAGTAAGGGTGACATGCAGTAAATGGACGTCACCTCCACCCACAGTTCATTAACTCTTTAGTACATGCCAACAATATTTTCATTAACACCATTAATTTAAACCATGCATTGTAATCTGCATCTATTACTTGTCAAATGCGCCACCCACATCATACCTTCCATTGCCAACTTGACCATATTACATATCAACTATATAATCCAATAAACCATGTATTGAATCATCACCAATAGCGTGATCCACATCAATTTATTCCATAACATAATCACCATGCATATCAACTATATAACTAAAAAAAAATCACATAACTATTAACTTAATAGCTAGGATAACAACAACTCATTAAAAATCGATGCATGTAGTATAGTATATAGCATGGTTTAGTTTCTTCCTTTTAATTTTATATTGCCTTTTTCTTTTTTTCCAATTGCTTGTGTATGTCATTGCTAACATGTTTATTGTGCAGGTCTCTTAGTAATAGATCCAATAACAAATAACAATGATAACTAGGATAACATAGGCTGTTGTGAAGTAAAACTTGAACCTAGAGCAGCAGAAAAACCACAGAACATGCCTTATCCATCGCCAATAAAACAAGATCATATCACCATGTAAGCAACGTCAAACTATAGCATGACATCAAATAAGCACTAGACCTGATCTCCAATCTACAAGGGGGTCCCATCTACTAGTATTATTTAGCTTTAATAATAATAGGCTTTAGCAACACTTTGCGGGAAAAACGTCGTTGCAATTTTAATCGTCAACAAACTGGCGACTCCACAGGGAATTGTTTTTCAATAGATTTAGAACTCAGAACTCATGGTTTTGCAGACCAAGAACAACAGGTCAAGAAGATATAACCATGAAGATTATGCAACAAGGGGAAGTGAGAGAATTTAATGGAAAGATGACTGGGAATTTGGGAATAATTCATGAAAAATGTTAAGTATGAGGGTTTTTTTTACCACTGCATTCATAATCATTCGACCGAGATATACTCTCACTTTAAGGGAAAAAAAAAATTAGACTTGCTCTTAAAATCTCAATGGATGAATAAATGGCAAGACGAAGTGGGAGATAACAAATTCTTTACAAGACAACAGTGGAAATATATAACAGTTTCAAGGGTCCTTCAGAGGAGACATCATAACAGCTTTGTAAGCTTGATTGTTATTTACTAACAATGCTTTGCAGGAGTGTCATTGTGGCATAATCGATCCAACATCCTATCTTGACCAAATTAACTAAAAGATGATAGGAAGAAAAATCATGAACGAAATAAAATGCATAAATTAAAGCAACAACAATAAAAGACAAGAATGAAGAAGCGGCAAGAAAAGTTTTGAAATAGAAAGTAAAAACCAAACTACTGTAAATAAGAAACAAAAATAGCACAAAAATGAAAGCATAGCTAAGCTGCTAATATACAAAAAATCCAATCAACATTAAAACTTTTCATGCTGGTCCCTCACAATACTTCAAGCGAGGACTGTTAGTGTTGTAGGAAAACAATTGCTTTTGTAATTCCTTTAAAGTGTATGAGTTAGTGTCTAAGACAAAAGAAATTTGGAAAGGACCCAAAACTTGGAATTCTAATGTAATTATCAGCGCCTTGACGCACACGATTAAATCATCAAGATAAATATGGAGATTGATCAATTCATCGAAAGTTGTGTGTATAGGCCTTTTAAAAGAGATACTTGCATCAAATAAGCCGAAAAGTAGGCATTTGTAAGACATAGTATCACAATTAGTAATAGAAGTGGTTTTGTGAACATTTTCCCCTTTTACCTTGATTTTATTGTAACCCATAATTTCTCCAAGTAAGGGCTTCACCTGTAACTCTACAACCTATTGTAGAATTATTCCTATATTGAGGGGGGGGGGGGATATTTCTCATAATAGCCTTACTAAAGGTGCGAAGATGAATGCATGTTCTAATATGATATGTGGTATTTGAAGCATGTACCCAATTTGGAACCCGTTCATGGTGGAATATAAAAATAATCCCAGACCTTAAGAAAATTTCCAACTCCCTTTGAAAGTTTGCTTTCAATGCAGAGTTAACAAGTATTTGTTCTTGCCTAGATGGTTTCATAGTATGTTGAATAAGACCATAATCAAAACCATGAAGATCCTCATAAGACCAAGCAAGAAAATTTTGAAATCCGCTGAGTAGCTCGACAGACCTCGTCTCTTCTTTATCAGAACATTGGACATTTATTTTAACATTCGTTGAAGATTCAGGTATCCTAATGTTCACGGAGATGGTTTCAACCACCTTCTTTCTTAACTCCTCTTCTTTTTGTTTTTCTTTATTGCCTACATCACTCAATGAAAACAAGCTCTCAAGAGGAGTCAAACCCTCAGGAATTTTATTGTTTTCTATGGATATAATCTCCTTGGTCTTAAAAGGATCATCTTGAATGAAAGCACAAATTGTCTCATTGTTAGGGAGGGCATGCCAAGATTCTACATTGTCAGGGATATATGGACGATATAGAGATTGAAAAGAATAGTCAAGCCTATGAGGTAAAAGTTGTTAATTAGGAGACGCTACAAAGATGGCTAACCGACCAGCCGTTGAGTTCAACTCCCTCTTAACATGAGTGATGTTGAAGGATAAAAGGTTCGAGATAAGCGCCCAAACAGTTTGGGTATCATTCCATCAACTTGTTGCTAGGAGAGAACATTTTTTGTGTTGATTTCACAACATGCTCAGAATCTTCGAAAACTGAAAGGTGACCACAACCAAGATTAAGAGTGTTGTCAATGCCTAATAATAAAGCTTCGAACTTAGTGACATTGTTTGTACAGTTAAACTCTAACCTCTAAGACAGATTATGAATTCTTCCTACAAGGGAAACCAATATAATGCCAGCCCCATTTCCTTCATTAGAGCATGAACCATCAAAGTGCATATGCCACATATCATCTTATAAATTGATTCTTTCCAAAGGAATATTATCCTCTTCAGCAAAGATGGAGTGCACTCCTAGGTCCTCTTCGATATAGTTTACACTAGATTGTGGGACACTGTCTATGTAGGGTGAAATTCTTGCCTCCCTAAGGAATATAATGTTCTTACCATTCCGAGGAATGGATAAATGTGTCCCATCGAGTGAGAGGTATCCACCTATTAAGGCTTGCCAATCCCTTCCCAAGATAATTGATTAATTTCTTACAGGCATATCAATTACCTGAATGTTGACGTTTGTCCTTATCTCGGGATGAGTGCATAAAACCAAGGTTACGTCCTTAATCTCTCCTATGATTGTTTGTTGTAGACTATTATAGGAGAGAATTCTTTTGGCATTTTCATTTGTACAAGACAAGCCTATATCTTCCATAATAATCTTCGACATCGCACTTGGGCCCGAACCACCATCAATGAGGCAACAATGGGCAATTTTATCCATAATTTTTACAAAAATATAAAAAGGGGGATTTTTTACAGGATATCTAAATTTATGTACACCTACTTTATTTACAGAAGAATCCTCTTTGTTTACCTCTTTAGAAAGATTGGCTACAACGAAATATTTTCCTTCCATGAATTGTTTCAGATGCATCTATTGTTCATGGATGACAACCATGTCTAGAAGGGTTTCATCTGCTTTGATGTTGGCCAATTGATTCAAGATATTGTATTTGGAAGAGGGGAGAGGAGGAGTGATTCCTTGACTCTCAGGAACCTTAGGAACCTAGAGAGTAGCAGTGGTTAGGGATGATCTTGGGCCAGAAGAACTGCGGGGAGGATCAAATTTGCCCTTGGGAGCATATGCTTTGTTCCTAGTATTGATGACCATGACATCCTCTGGCTCTGCAAAATATAGGACAACGATGGTAGATTCTAGTATTTTACAAAATATCTTATCTCTGGCACTCTTCTTTACCTCACATATGGTTTCTTCGTGGTGTTCCTTGCAAAAGTTACACCAACTCCGAGGCAAGATAGCGTTAGGCTAAAAGCTATTTTCAACTGGATTCCTAAAGGGGGGTGAAGAAGAGAATGAAGCTCCAGGGGTGAGGTGGGAGATAGTTCCTTTCCTCTCATATGCTATCATATGATTATTCATGTCTTATACTAGCTAAAAGAGGGTGTACATGTATGTTTTTCTAACTGATTCTCCCTGGGGAAGACTAGTTATTTCAAGTTGTTCTTCATACTCTGAGAAAGTATGTAGAGCGGAGCCGATATTATCAATGGATTTTCCCTCAAGCCTATGATGGTAGGGGGAAGGAAATGCATTTTAGTAATGCATGAAAGCGGCTTGGTTATGAGGGTAGATGAGTTCTAGGATTTGATTGTATAACTTGGTGAAACACAAGTTGAAGGACTTGATGGTCTCACCATCCTTATAGGTAATGTTATTATACTCCCTTAACTTCTCGGCTGGGTTTCTAGTTTTCCCATATGTGGATCAGAACCAATAGATTAACTCCTCCCAAGTAGACAAAATATTAGGAGGAAAGTCAAAGAAGTCAGCCGCAACCTTTCCTTCCAAGGAATTTACGAAAAAACGCATGCAAGTATCATTGTCATTGGCCCCTATATTATGGAAAGCATTATAAAATTCCACCAGGTGTTCGTTTGTAGTGACAATGTTATTTCTTGAAAAATTAGGTAGGTGCTCTATAAACTTTGGAAGTGGACGAGTAGCAAGTGCTAGGTTAAGAGGAGAGGACACATGCCATGGTGTAGTTGTGGCGTCTTCTTCAAACTGAAAAAACCCGTACTTTTTAATGACTTTGGTGGGTTTTGTAGTAGATTGGACAGGGATATGGTGGCTATATAAGTTACCAATCATTGATGACGATGAAGATTGAGAAGATGGAGCACTTCCAGTGCCACCAGAGCCACCACTAGATTCCATCTTGTGGATGATAGATGAGGGAAAGAAAGACGAGCTGGAATAATCGGATAAAGTTCTCCTTAGAGAACTTTGTTGGGTAGATAACACAATGTTCCTTCTTCCTATTTCAACAATAGGATTGATCTCAGGTGACAAGCCTCTTCTTCTTCTAGAATAACGAGAGCCTAAGGACATGAAAGAAAGGCCAAAACTTGAAGAAACAAAAGGGTTACTGCTGATTTCTAGGATGTCTACGTCTAGCCTCCAATTGTTCTTGAGTACTAATATCTCATTCAGTTGCTGCCCAAAAACGATTAATCTCAACATGGGTCCTGGCAGTGTCTAAAATAGTATGAAACAAGTTCAAAGTAATGTTGGTTTTGTCTTGAAGACCAGGCTCAATATTGGGCTGCCTCGCAACAGGAACAATCATTAAGAAAAAACAATAGTCAAAGAATCAATTTTATAAAAAGAAAAATGTATCGATGAAAATCGAGTATAAATACTAACCAGAGAGATATCGAATATCTCCCCAGTATGGTCGCCAAATAAATGTTGAGGAAAAGATATGAAATGATCTTACTCAAACATTTTTCAGATTCTTCTTGGCTAAATCAAAATAGACGAGAATCTCACCCTATGTTTATAGCCAACACAAATGACATCCTAACTCACAAGTATTAATTACCAGTGCTTAGGCTAGTCTTTTATCAACAAAAATCTTGCTGGAAATTTATTTTATTTAATTTTCTGAATATAACAGTTGCTAAAATAAATGTAAAGACAAAATTAAAGACACCAAGATGATAATCAAGACAGATGAGATATAAAGCAATCATTTATTTCATTCCAATTCACCAAAGAGTCATTTTCTTTACAAAATCTCATACATAAATTTTGGACCAAAGTCAAACTTAGACACCCCTGATGGAACATACAAAAGGATCTCTGACAGAAAACCAAAACTGAACTCTAACAGTTGGATCAGCTTGCTACAGATTGTTTCCCACTCGACTCTGCACAATAGCCCTTTTTAGTCATGAAAACTAATTCACAAACAAACAAGTCTACACAGACTATCAAAGATAGATCAACACCTCTGAAAAACAAGTGTCTGAATGATGTAATTCAGCCTTGAATATTGTTCAGATCAACATAACTATTTAGTTAATCCAAACACACCTCCTTGTGGCTCCCATCATTATACTCACATTTGACAATTTAGCTCATTGTTGGTTGTGGAACCTAATTATCTTCCTGATTCATAGGTCTTTTACTTTCAGCCGTGTTTATACCCATGAAGTATTTACACCCCAAAAGTATGTACACTCTTCCACGCGAGGGAGTGCAGAGGAGGGGTACCCCCTCTGCAGGGTCTGGGGGAGCTATCCCCCTGGCTGGGGGGTTTGGGGGCAACACCCCCCGAAGGAAAAATTGACTTGTAAAAGTATATTGTAATTTCATTGTAAATCTGGACCATTCATTATAAGGTCGCAGATCTAATGGTAGAAATTATGTTAGGGTTTTTTTCCCTAGAAGGCAACCCTCTTTTATGAGGGAAATTTATTGCGGCTATGTATGATGGTGAGTATTGTATTCTAAGAGAGGAGACCGTGAGAGAAATAAGAGAAAGTTATAGCGGGTTTTGTTGTAGGTTGTATTCCTTCATTTGTTGTATAATAATAAAGGAAGGACCTAACAATTTCTCTGGTGGACGTAGCCCACACTGGGTGAACCACGTAAATCTGTGTCTCTATTGTATTGTGTATCTTTTGTGTTTTGTTTCCACATTTGTTTTATTTTATTTCTCCACAATCCTGTTTTTCTAACAACTGGTATTAGAGTGAAAGGTAACTCGTAGGAAAAGAGGGTTCCTGGTTCGAGTGGGAGCAATGTCAGAAGATGGAAAGTTTAGGGTCAAGAAATTTAATGGCCAAGACTACCAGTTATGGAAGATGCAGATGGAAGATTATTTATATCAGAAGGATCTATTCCTACCATTGGGTGGAATAGCAAAGAAGCCGACGGATACGAAGGACGAAGAATGGGATATTCTTGACAAAAAGGCTCTAGGAATGATACAACTGAGCCTAGCAGCGTCAGTGGATTTCAATATTTCCAAAGAAAAGACAACGAAGGCTTTGATGGATGCATTGGCTAAACTGTATGAAAAACCCTCGACGTCCAATAAGGTATTTCTAATGAAGAGATTATTTAATATGAAGATGTCAGAAGGTGGGTCTGTTGCAGATCATTTAAATGATTTTAATATGGTTACTAATCAACTAAGTTCTGTAAAAGTGGACTTTGATGATGAGGTCAGGGCTCTTCTAATCTTGTGCTCATTGCCAGAAAGCTGGAACGGCTTGGTCATGGTTGTAAGTAACTCTTTCTCTGGTTCAAATACTTTAAAATTTGATGATCTTGTTGGTGTTATCCTTAGTGAGGAAATGCGAAGGAAAATCATAGGTGAGACATCAGGAAATGCATTGAACATGGAGAACAGGGGAAGACAAAAGGATAGAGGAAAGGGTTTTGGGAACCATGGGAATTCTAGGAAGGGAAGATCCAAATCCAGACTTGGAAAGATAGAGTGCTGGAATTGTGGGAAGAAAGGACATCTGAAGAAAGACCGCAGAGCTCCAAAGAAACAAAGAGAAGGACAACAGGAGAGAAATCAGGAAGCAAATGTAACAAGTGATGTGTTACAAGATGCTGTTGGATCATGTTGTCATTGATGCCAATGGTTTGATTGATTGATGTCAAAGGATTGATTGACTGATGATTTATGTAATATAATATGTATTGTCCTTGATGAGAATGCATAGATGAAGATGGATCAATGAGTTGTCATTGATA
>ML812504.1:93287-110146 GCA_009831015.1 Picea engelmannii
GGATTCTCAGGTATTTGAGAGGTACTACTACTCATGCATTATGTTTTGGAGGTTCAGACACTTTTCTACAGGGATATGTTGATTCAGATATGGCAGGTGATAAAGATAGCAGGAGGAGCACCACAGGGTATGTTTTTACTATAAGTGGAACAACAATAAGTTGGATTTTGAATCTGCAAAAGGTTGTTGCACTTTCAACAACAGAGGCATAGTATGTTGCTACTACAGAGGCTAGTAAAGAGATGATTTGGTTACAAAGGTTTATGGAGGAATTGGGAAAGAAGTAAGATAATAGCAGGTTGTACTATGATAGTGACAGTGCAATTCATCTTGCAAAGAACTCAGCCTTCCATTCGAAGACTAAGCATATATAGTTGAGGTACCACTTCATATGATCTGCCTTGGAAGATGGACATTTGAAGTTGGAAAAGATACACACTAGCCAAAATCCTGCAGATATGTTAACAAAGGGAGTAACCAGAGAGAAACTAAGTTCCTGCTCAGTTTTAGTTGGTCTTCAAGAATGAAGATGAAGATGAGAAATTTTCCAGGTCCAAGAAGGTTCAGAGTCCAACATATACAACAGTGGTGGAGTTGTTGAGATCAGTCTCCAAGTGGGATATTGTTGGTTGTGGAGCCTGATTATCTTTCGGATTCAGAGGTCTTTTACTTTTAGCCGTGTTTATACCCATGAAGTATTTACACCCCAGAAGTATGTACACTCTTCCACGCGAGGGAGTGCAGAGGGGGGGTACCCCCTCTGCAGGGTCTGGGGGGCTATCCCCCTGGCTGGGGGGTCTGGGGGAAGCGTCCCCTGATGGGAGTTTAGGGGCGAAGCCCCTAAAGGAAAAATTGCCTTGTAAAAGTATATTGTAATTTCATTGTAAATATGGACCGTTCATTATAAGGTCGCAAATCTAACAGTAGAAATTATGTTAGGGTTTTTTTCCCTAGAAGGCAACCCTCTGAGGGAAATGTATTGCGACTATGTATGATGGTGAGTATTTTACTCTGATAGAGGAGACTGTGAGAGAAAGAAGAGGAAGTTACAACGGGTTTTTTTGTAGGTTGTATTCTTCATTTTTTGTATAATAATAAAGGAAGGACCTGGCAATTTCTTTGGTGGACGTAGCCCACACTGGGTGAACCACTTAAATCTGTGTCTCTATTGTATTGTGTATCTTTTGTGTTTTGTTTATGCATTTGTTTTATTTTATTTCTCCACGGTCCTGTTTTTCTAACACTCATGATATTTGAAATTATTTTCAAAAAGTATTACTCATATATCCAAAAATAAACATGCTGTCCAAAAAATCTTGAAGTCAACTGTCATCAACAATAGATAAAATAAAAACTCAAAAGCCATATTTCCCACTCTGAGATGCAATTTTCCTTTATTGTTGTTGTCACCCTTTGATTTTCCTGAATTTTCCTTTGGCTGCACTGAGCCTTTAGGCCTAATCTCGGTGATCACGTGGGAAAAATCGTCCCTCAAATGCATCTGAGAAGACACGGATTTGTCAGAGCCATTGGAGGGTGAGGAAAGGGAAACAATGGATTTTCCTTTGTAAAGGACATGGTGGGCCTCGGTTTTCAACCTTTTACTAGCATGAGAGGACTGCACTGGTGAGTGGGGGGCAACTTGGACAATGGGGTTAATGGGTGGAGGAACAGGTAGGGATAAACTAGGCTAGCCACGATGTTGGGAGACTGTCGGGTGGACAATCTCTTGCCATCCATCATTTTCAGGAACCTCGGGTTGCAATGAGATGTAAGGAGGCATAGGGATACCAGGGGCTTGCGAGACTTGGAAAGGAGGCCTTTCAGGCCTGGGTTGGACTACTCCTTGCCCAATCCAATTGAAAAATCTGGCCTGAAACAACTCGCCAAGCTCTTGTGAGTCAGCATGAAAATGTATGGAGAACCTTGGCATTATTGGGCCTCTGTTCCAATTACCTCTCCCTCTGTTTCCTCAACCATGGCTACCTCGGTTGAAAAAACTCATTCTTTCATGCATGATTGATTATAAAATAATATTTTTAAATAACCATACATGACAACTATTAAAAATATGAAATAGATTTTGGCTCAACAATGTATCAGACTCACGCAATCAAATCCATAAAAATTGTTTATCTGTTAATCAATGAGTAGGGGGTGAATAAAGGGTCTTGGGATATGTGAGGGGTTTGTATTTAGTGAAACATGGTATGATGAGGGGGGGGGGATGCGGTTACTACTCAAGGAAAACAACAATCAACTGCAAACCAAAGAAAACATCATTGTAATTCAACCAAGACACTACTACCGCCAACTGCTTCAACACAGATTTTTTCTTGATTGTAATCAATTTTAGAACAAGGAGTGAAAAATGAATGTGGGAATGCGATGGGGTTGTATTTAGTGAAAAGAAAAATAATGGTGGGGAATGAGAGCAGGTATTGTTCATAAATTAATCAAGTAATCCATACAATCATTCTGTTAAAAGGAGATACATCAACCAAACGATCATTGTGACCCAATAACAATTACTGTGTATTAGTTGGTTCACTGTTCATAGTCAAATATCTAACACAGTGCCATCAACAAGACAATATGCATTCCACAACAATATGTAAGGGAGTTATGTTCCTTTTATTTATCCAATTTGCATCTTATACAATTCTCAAATGTATAATAGTATCCATTTCCACTCTGTTAATCATCTGAATCAACCACTGCCCACACATTACTTCAATCATCAAATACACTCAAAAGTCGTGTTTCAAAATTTACAATGAAGTTATACTGTCACTGCAATCGGGCCTGTAATTTAAAATTCATGATATTCGTTAAACATACATAGTGGAAAACCAACCAAATAATCCAAATTTGAATTGTAAAACCTTGATTTGTCATTTAAAAAGATAGACAACAACCACCATTCCAACTCATGCCATGCTGTAGAAAACACAAAATAATTCAATCAATACAGGTGTAATTCTGTGACTACACAAGCTCAATTAAATGAGATTCTAAATAATCAAAATGTTGGGCTATCCATCCAACACAACGAGGCAGAAACAACATTCTTGACTTCATAAAACAAATAATCGAATTGCAACAAAGTCGTGCTTAAAACTCTGTGACTATCTCTAAGTGTGGAACCCAAAATTATCCATATCATACACAATGGGCAGCCACTCAAAAACACCATGATGCAACATTCCCATTTGACAATTCTAAACACACAGTCAAAGTGTTAACTCAACCCATCGTGTCAAGCTATCAATCTAATGCAGTATTGCTTCAAATTAACCAAACTGCAATCAACCATGTTGTGTAAAACTCGGGCTCATGACACAATCAAATAACCATAACACATACAGTGGATGGAACTGCTACAGTCATCCCGGTTGCAATAACGATTTTTCCCAGAAGAACTCATAGTTACAATGACCATTTACTCATGGTGTAGGAACACCACACATTCATTATGCGCGAACATCATTAAACAATTGTAACGAATGCCAATTTAAACATCCAAATAATATTTAGTGCAAAAAGACAGTGACTGTGTATCAACCAATCAACCAATTCAATGTTGAGCCTATACTTGGACTATTGTAACAATCAACAACCAACCTAACATGCTGTGGCAACCACACATACCCACACATTGACATGAAGCGAGGCTGTGACCTTCTCAATTAAAACAATACTGGGTTATGAAACATAAGGAGAGCGACTGTGTATTTTGAATTGTTCAATTAACAATGCAGGGGTTATCCATTGTAATAGCACATACAGTGACTAGATACCAAAACCAACATGATTGTCACATGACCAACTAGGTGAGCCTGTACTCAATTGTGTCGACAATACACAACCATCCAACAATAACCAAGTAGTAAACCTGAAAAACCACTCCGATCTTCTCTATCAACCCTCAGACCTGTAGAGTTAAGGGCTTGCTCTGTGGCCAACACAGGGAAAGATGAGCCGACTCTTCTCTATGGTGAAAACGTCTGAGACCAACGATGTATACAAAGAGAACACTACAACTTATTCCATGGACAGGGTGATGAAAACCTGTGACATGAGAGGCTATAACATAGGAGTGAGGCTCCAGTTCAGCCTGGTGATGATACTCAACACACGCAGGGTATAACCCTCATGGCTCTATAGTCAAACAACCACAATGCTGAGGTGAAGACAGGGCTGAGACAAACAAAATAACCCATTGTGCAACCTTTAGTGGTGAAACAAACCAATGCCCAAGTGGACAATGCGCAGTGACGCAAGCGCTTCCAACCATTAAACCCCATAAAGCCAAAGACTAGATATAACAAAGACCCTCCAACCAAACCAGCAAGGATAACAAAGAGCCCCTATGGCTGCAAACACCTAGGATGACCAATAACACTATCACTTCAACATTATTGCAGATAAAACCATCCACGCTTCATTCCAAAATCACAATTTTACATAGTTGCAATACTTAAAGAAAACACAAACCAATACACCTGAGCCAATATCCATTTCATAACTAGAGCAGACTCATGAATGGCCAAAAAAATACATACATGTAATCAAACACCTTAAAACGTGAGTTGGCCAAGCGGTTCCTCTATGCTAAGAAATCAGAGCATAACCACAACAACAAGGTTGAACAATAGCCCGACTAGGGTTGCGACTAACAAAAGGAGTAAGGGTGATGTGCAGTAAATGCATGTCGCCTCCACCCATAGTTCATTAACTCTTTAGTACATGCCAACAATCTTTTCATTAACACCATTAATTTAAACCATGCCTTGGAATATGCATCTATTACTTGTCAAATGCGCCACCCACATCATACCTTCCATTTCCAACTTGACCATATTACATGTCAACTATGTAATCCAATAAACCATGTATCAAATCATCACCAATAGCGCGATCCACATCAATTTATTCCATAACATAATCACCATGCATATCAACTATATAACTAAAAACAAATCGCATAGCTATTAACTTAATAGCTAGGATAACAACAACTCATTAAAAATAGATGCATGTAGTATAGTATATAACATAGTTTAGTTTCTTCCTTTTGATTTTATATTGCCTTTTGATTTTTTTCCAATTTCTTGTGTATTTCATTGCTAACATGTTTATTGTGCAGGTCTCTTATTAATAGATCAAATAACAGATAGCAGTGATAACAAGGATAACATAGGCCATTGTGAAATAAAACTTGATTCTAGAGCAACAGAAAAACCACAGAACATGCCTTATCCATCGCCAATAAAACAAGATTATATCACCATGTAAGCATCGTCAAAAAGCAGCAGGACATCAAATAAGCACCAGACTTGATCTCCAATCTACAAGGGGGTCCCACCTACTAGTATTATTTAGCTTTAATAATAATAGGCTTTAGCAAAACTTTGAGGGCAAAAATTCGTTGTGATTTTAATCGTCAACAACTGTGTCCCTTTAATTCTTCTTTATTGTGTATTTAAGAAAGTAATGAATTATCTGGCTTGTACACATAAATGCTCGATCTCTGTGATGGTTCAATTTAAAATAAATGAACTATGAGTTCATTGACCTTGGGCATAGTTTCAAGTGTGCATGTCGATACTCCGAGTCGTTTTGAGTTTCCTGGAGGAAGGAGTTTGTTAAGCTCAGGAGAGGTAGTGTATGTATGCACAGATTCTCTGTGAGGCAGGTAGAGAGAGAGAACTCTCTAAGTTCTGAACTCCGGGAGAAAAACACAAGGAGCATCCCCTCATTCCGTTTAAGGAACTAGTAAGCTTAGGAGGTATAACACCCTTAGAATGTAGACAAGGGGGGCGTATTTCCCAGACCTTTCATATGTGTGACTGAGGGCTCATGCTCATGACCTTAGGGAATTCTTGGCCAAGAGTCAAGCATGTAACCACGAGAATGTTTGGAGGCCCCATATGACGAGGGTCTAAGAACCCTGCGCTAAGTCCGAAAGGAGCTAGCTCTTGATGGTTTCGGAGCTTCAAGAGCTCAAAGCCCCAGGGATGTCAAACTTAATAACTGTCAAAAATATCCAAATGCTAGAGTCGTGAAAGGTTGTGAGTCATTGATCTGGGGATTCCATTGGGGCACCTTCTCGACCTTCCGATCATCTAGTGGAAGGTTTTGCATATGGTACTTCGATGAAGTTCCACTTCAGAAGAATAGAGATGTTATAGCATCAACTCCTTGAACACCGAACTTACGAAGTGGAGGAGAGCCATATATTTGGGTGAGATCATTAGGATCCCCGCCTACTGTTCGATAATTTAGGAGGAGGGACTCACACACGATGCTTCGATGGAATCCTGTTTCAAGAGAACAGAGTGGCAGTAAAGCCAAAGCCCTCGAACATCAAAGTTGCAAAGTAACTAGGACCGTAGATCTAGGGAACCTTTGGGTTCCTTCCTAGCCGTCATATTCATGATGTAGTTAGCCTGATGTTGACCAAATTCGGGAGAAAGGAGGAGTTTTCATCGCAAAAATCCTGAACTTTGAAGCTCGAAATGATGAGAACTATCGATTTGAGGACACTTCGAGATTGTTATTAACTGTTAGATCTAGGTGGTGGTCATCCCAACACTGACCAAATCTGGGAGGACGGAGAAGTTTACCCCATGAAACCCTCAAATGCTGAAGTTACGAAGTAGTGGAGGTCGCTGAACCAAGGGTTACATGGACCTACCTTGGTCGCGAGATCGAAGGGCATGAACTGCGATTAGTACAGAGTGACATGGTGTAGTGACATCATCCAGGGTGATGTGGACCCAATTTTTGCGTTCCATGTGTCACTCGGATTTTGTGCATATCACATACCCTATAGACCCATTGGAATGTGACTCGTGTCACCCATGGCCCCTTACATGTGTCAGCCCATGGTATGAGCCATCCTATTCAAAATTGTTGGTGAAGTGACCAAAACTCTGGGAGTCTGGGACTCTGAACTCCAGAGGAATTGGGGTATAGTATTGTAGAGAGCCTAGATGGCTCGAAGTGTCGGAGTCTATCCTAGCCATTGGCATCAAGAGACAGATGAAACCAGATCCTGTACTCCAGCGGTTTAATAGATCGAAAAGAAGAAGGAGAAAAAGGTTGAAGACCCATGAAGTCGCAAGGAGCCAGAGGATATCTTAACCATCTATAAACCGAGACGCATGTCAGTATATCATTAACTCCGGAGGAGAGCCACTCTAGAGGATTTAAAGTTGGGTGCTTCAAAAATCCCCGAAGCTCAGAGTAATGGAAAGGATCTCAACCGTCCATCATTTGTGGACGTGTGGTGGGTGATCTATTACTTCAAAGAATAGCCCCTTCAAAGAAAAGTGGAACAATAACTCTCGAAGGCCCAAATCCCAGATTTCACCCGAGTCGTCGATTTCAGAGGAAAGGTTTGAGGAGATCTGTCACTCTGGAGGAAGGCTCATTGCGAGAGTCGATAACTCCCGACCAAAGTACCAGACTTCATCATAATCGTTAGTAGTGGAGGACGCGTGTCAGGAGATCAGATACTCCAGAAGGATTTCACTCTGAATATCTGTGTGTGTGAGACTCGAGAACTACCGAAGACCGTAGTCCCGAAGTGAATCAGAGTCATCAATTCTCTGGGGACACATGGTGTCGGATTGTGAACTTCATAGATTTTCCACTCCATATATTTTCATGCGTGAATAATAGTGAACTTCCAAAGCTTGAATTCCTAAAGTGAATCATAGCCATCGACTCTTTGAGGACATATGGTGTCGGATTGTGAACTTCGAAGATTTTCCACTATAGAGGATTCACATGGTGGTTGTTCGGAATTACCTGAAGCGTCGGGGCACAAAATTGTTGTGGTCTGTTGATCTTAAAGGAGAAGCGTGCACCATTGATTAGCAAGGGGACATGTGGAAGATGAAAGTTCCATTCTGTTAGAAAGCCACTTCGGAGGATTTGTGGAGTGTGCAGGCAGATTCGGCCGAAGTCTGAATTTCTGAAGGAAGAGACTAGGATGTAAATCTCAGTGAGGAACAAGGATCGTTGATCCTATTTCTGTGGTTTCAAAGGGTTGTGCCTCCAGAAGAATTGGTTGCAGCGTGAGGCGAGAATGCCCGAAGAGATTTAGGAATCCATAACTTGCAACCCAAAGCTCAGATTTGAGCCTAGTAGCAGTCATTAGAATGACGCGGATAAGTAGAAGAGGATGAACACCTCAGATAGAGGATCTAAGATGTTAAGGAGAGAAATTTTTTGATGCCCCATCCCTAGGAAAGATACTCAGGGGTTGGGTGTGTTACAAATTGTATCAGAGCATGACAATAACACTTGTCCTGCTTGGCCTCATGTACGATTCGTATGAAAATATTTCTGGAGGACTTTAAGGGGTAACACCCTATATTACCACATTCCTAAGTGTTGTGGGTGGAAAATCCCCCTACGGACTAGCATTAAGGGTTCTGTAATGCATGCAGAAATGACCTAAAGTCTCCTACTTCTTACCATCATCCCAATCATAAACCTCATTATTCATATGTAAATATAAGGTTAAAAAGATCAAGTTATTGTACCTTAGTTTCCGTGTTTGATGTTGATCATTTAACGTTCCGTCACTTCTTGACTACAAATCTCCTCCCAAAGCTGACCTGCATTCATAAACAGACAAACAAATAAATCCAAACATGCATATGATATATGAACTAATGGGTTAGAGATTCTATCAAAATATAATCAATATTAAACATTAAAAATCTCATATGGCGGGACGAGAAAATTACTTCTTTTATTAATCTCACAAGAGTAACTTACAATAGTGAGATCGACCACTGCTCTTTGAATTTGGTCCTAGGCTCCTCTTCAACTGTGCTCCAACTGTTTTTTTATATGCTTCTCTTCACACAATGGTTGCAAAAGGTTGGGGCATAGGGAATGAAAAATCCGGTAGAGTTTCTTTACAATTATTTCCTTTTTCAAATGGGATCCCTACCCCTTCTTTTATAGGTTGAAAAGGGCTAGGTATTTGGTTGAATGACCAGATGTAGGCAATCAAACAGTTTTAGGAAACTTACCCGGAAATTTGTATTTCGTCTACAACTTTCTATTTTTCATGCTTTTGTAGGTATACATGGGTTGTAGTGGGTCAGATAGCATATACACGCGTGCAGTAGTGGAACAGGGAGTGTGCGCCTTCTAAAAGGGTGTTTTTAAGAAGAGTTGTTCAGTAGTGGCTTGGCAAAAATGGAAAATGAAAAGGCTTGATGCCAGGTATGCATGTCTGGTGAAAATTAGGGTTATAACATATGCCCCCTAATGTATGAGGTTACAAGAGCATCTGATGGCCGAAATACATTATCAATCTTTACCAACGTATGAAACAAGTGAGCCCAGGGACCAGATTTCGAGAGGTGCCATCTGCAAAATAACAATTGTCTCACCGAGGCGGGCATACCCATGCTCGGGATGAAATAAAATCATGGTTTCCAATCAAATACACTGCAGATCCATCTCATATAACTATACAAAGTATAGCCGCGAGCAATACACAACGGATCTACATCTCGAAATAAAAAAGATATACATGTATAATATCCATCTTCAAGAAGCTAATAAGGCATGATGGATGGAGATGATGCCTTCAGAGCTCGAGAAACAACTTCAAAATCTTCACAACTCGGGTAGGAGTGTAATATGAGTGTACGACTTCACTACCCAAAGGTTTTCTACGACTTGTCAGGAATGAACTAGAGGATATTGATGATCAGGATAATGGCTTCATTGATTTCGAACAAAGAATTGATTGGATTTTCGGGATGGTCGGGCATGAGGGAAAGAGACAAACTACAGAGGGGCCGACCCAATCTTGGTAAAAAATTCCCTTGGAAAATAGCACGACAAAAGATGAGACTCAGGAAGCATGGTATTTGACATAAGTTTATGATGCAGGAGGCAACACAAACTCTCCAAATTTTTGGAAGAATAACCAAATGAAGGAGGACACAACTCTATGTAGAGAGAACAACTTCCTAAGGTCAAGTTAAATCCCAAATCTTGACGAACAAACAAAAGGATGTGCTTTTTCCAAGGGCAACTCATTGTGCTGCCAACAAAAAGAAAATACTTTTCCCTTCCTCTTTTTGGGGTATATTTGATTTTTTTTAATAATTTTGGAAAGCTTGAAAAAGAATAAAATAATGCTACATTACAAAGGAGGATCGAGTGTTGCAGACATACTAGTTCCAAACGCAAGGAACACATGGATGCTCGAAGAAAAAGGATATATGCAAGAAAAGGACACTCGGGAAAAATCCTCCATGGGCCAAGGTGTCAAGACATAGAGTCAAAGTGCTACAAGGATTGTGTATGAGGCATGCTTCAGATGGTTCAGTTGAGGGCAACATGGAGCTGGCATTAAGCCAAAGACGTAGGTATGCAAATGCGATTAATAAGACACAATGGAAACATCCTTCGGTGTGGTTTTAACGAGCCCAGAGAAAGTAAACTCGACGGTTTTTCATATTTAGAGAGTCTGGAAAAGCGTAAAAGGAGACTCCACTGGGGTACCTTTTTCGAAGGTAGTCTAGTCGGTTCAAAAAAAGGGGTAAACTAGCACCAAAAAGACGTCTATTCAAAACCATTTTAACTAGTGTGACAAAGACAAGATCACTCGAAATTTTTTTCATATTTAAGGAGTCTAAAAAAATATTAACTATGGACTCCGTATGAGATGTTCTTCTGGACCATTTAACGAGTGTGAAGGAACAAGGTCACTCAGCGATATTTTCAATTTTAGGGAGTCTGAAAAGAGCTTAACTATGGACTTTGTGGGGGTTCCTTTTTCATAAATTTAGTCCCTCGGGCCCGAAAAAGGGTTAAAATCATACCTGAGAATACTCTTCTAGGGAACCAAAGCTCCTAGAGTATACCTTTGTTTCTACAGTTGACCATCCAGACTGAAAAAGGGCTAAAATACAGTCGGACAAACGTGCCTTCAAATTTTAGTTTAGCAAGCGTGAAGGTCAACAAGATTGCTCGACAATATTTTCATTTTTAGAGGATCTGAAAAGGGCTTAAAAGAAGACTCGTTGTGTTTTGGGAGTCCTGAGGGTGAGGTCAAGCGAGATAATAAATAGTAAAAATGAGGCTCATACTCGTAATCAAGAAAAACTAAAAAGGACTCCCCAGCCTATAGTCATTAGTGACAGCGTGGATGCCAAAATGCAACCAGGATCTACCTAGGGAACCCATGTACAGGTAGGCTCTACCACTAAATTACGACTCTTCTATAGAAAAAAGAGGGTTCTGCATCACAATTTGGTGGGATCGATCCTATGGAAAAGAGAAAAAGACAACGAGGTGAAACCAATGGAAGTGGAAATCTATCTTACATGCACAAAGTTGAAAAAAATGAATTTTCACCAAAAGACCTTTAAAATGACGCAAATCGCCAAAAAGATCCCAAATAACCAAAGTAACACTTATTGTAACATCCCCTATGAAACTCTTGAACCATATGAAATGATTTTCAGATTAGAAAAAATGACAAAGGGGTCCAAAAAACGACAAAAAGTGGCCAAAAAGTCTATAAATAGAAGCTAGCAGCTCATTATCACCATTGCTAATTGTGAAATTGACTAAAAGCCAAAAATACCCCTTTGTGAAAAGAATTGATACCGGGAGCCTCAGTGGACGAAATGAACTTCTACTTGGACCAAGTAAGTACATGCTAACCCCTCTTGCAATTCAATTCTTCCTTTATGCATTTAATTTTGTTTTTTGGAGGGGCACCTACCTTTAAAAAGGTTGTCCCTACGTACACGCAGGCTGTCCTATGACAAGCGGCATGTGCATGCAGGCAAGATAAAAACTGCACGTGTGCACACACGACTGTGCACACTACAGCCCGCATGTACCCTCCATTTTGTGGAAAATTTTTAAAAAATGCAAGAGTTAACCCTCCTAAACTTTGTCTATTACAGGATGTATGTTCACTGGAAAGAGAGAGAGAGCATGAGGACATTGATCTTTTGGTTGACGAGGACCCTGATGCTCTTGCCGCATTGTTTCAATGTGGTTTGTTAAAGTTTTTCCATTGTCCTTTCATGTGGGCACAACTTAGGCTACTGAACGCCTTGGTTGATTATTGGCATCCTAACGCAGAGGCCTTCATGCTTGAGGGACAATGGTTGATTCCAACAACCGAGGATATCTACTTTCTGACTGGCCTCTCAAGGAGAGGGGAACCAATCAATTTTCGCACTTTTCCTTCCAGGCCTCGCAACATATCAGAGTTTATTGAACTCCATTGTGAAGACGACACAGACAAAATGGGCACACAGGTGCCGATAAGAAAGATTTCAAACTTATCACTAAAAGTGATCGTGTTTCTCATTGGGCGGATCACTGGGTCTGCGTCTTTGCATCGGGCTTCCCGAGCACACATGAATTGTGTGGTTCAGTGCTTAAATGCACAAATTTTTGACTGGAGCACCACATTATTGGATTGTATGAAGAGGCAACTAACAGAGTGTCGAATGCGGAGACAAAGCAACTTTGGGTTTTAGACTATTCTTTTTTCTTTCTTCTTCTTCGAGAGTGCCTAGTTTCAGTCCTAGAGAAACGATATGAGGGAACCAGGCCTCTCACCCCACGCTATGCATATAGGTGGCACTATTGCCACGATAGAGGGGAGGAAGGACTATTGAGGCCTTCGACGACAAGTTTTTTGCTTGGTGGGTGTGACAGATTCCGGCCATAAAGGACTACCCCTATGCCGAGATTAACTTCTCTAGAGATCCTGAGATGTTGGTACCTCTTGGAGAGGAGCGAGGAGAGATGGGTAAGTTTGTTTTTGTTTTCTGAAGTTATTTAATTTTTATGTTTTTTCAAATATATCATCTTTTTTTTGTATACCAGAGTATCTGACACGTATGTCTTTGTTATGTGCAGATGTGGGGCAGTGCATCCAACGGACTTTTCGAGGACTAGGTGGCGTCCTCGACTAGAGGCAGGACCATCTACGGTCAATGGACTAGCAGCAGAAGAGGGACCTCTAGTCGGAGAGGTTGAGAGAGTATTGAGACAGGTAGAGCGGAACCTCACCGCGCTTACTCAGACAGTCCCCATGGCGGAGATCGAGGATATCCCACCGTCTGTGAAAAATCACGTTGTTGGGGTACCATGAACCTAGGTCCAACTTTTTTAGCATCTGGCTAACACCGTTGTTCATGCCGAGGGAACCTTTTGTATATTTTTTAGGGCATAAGTCCCGTGACTCTTTAATGAACACATCTTTTTTGAGGTGCTAGCGCCCGCTTATGTACTCTGACACTTTGCGATATATATATGCGTATTTACATATTTTTGTGTTTTATGGATTACATTTATTTTCGAATGTATTTAAATGTGTGTGTGTGTGTGTTTTCCTTACATCTGTGCAAGATGCCAATACAATATCTGATTAGCTAGAGTATCTGTAACTTGATTTAATCTCCTAGGAACATGGATATATGTAATGTAATCAAATCTTCGTTCTAAGAGATGTACCCTATGTCGGTGTAGAGTAGGATCATGAACGCGGTAAACTCCATTTAACGGAGACACAACCAACTGAGCATCTAAATAGAACCAGAGGTGAGATATACCAAACGAAAAAATGTCACAAAGCAACTCAAGAACTGCACTGTATTCCGCGACATTGTTTGTGGTGTCACCTAAACAAATACCTCATGAAGATAGAAATTGGCCCTGAGGTGTGAAAATCACCCAAGCTGTGGAAGAAAGCCTCTGAGTGTGTTGGCTAGCACTGTCCACGAACCCAAAAAACACCTCTGATTCACTTGACATCTTCCATAGTGAAAAATATAACATAAAAATCGACATGTCCATAAAGCCAAAAGACAAAACTAAAAGTAATAGTATAAATACTATACATATGTTACAAAAAGTCACCCAAGGCAACCCACCTATGAGTTATACTTCTTGAGGTAGAGCCCATTTCTAGACTCTACCAAAACATTTCCCTCAAAGTCCACCAGATGATAAGCACCCTTCTATAGTACTTCTTTTACAATGAAAGGTCTGAACCACATGGGTTTGAACTTGCTCGCCCCCAGGGGGTCCTTATCTTGGTCATAGACCAGGACAAGGTCGCCTTCTAAGAAAATATAAGGACGAACGAACCGATCATACTGACACTTGAATTTTTGTTTCTGAGCCTCGTTAGCCAAGTCTGCATCACAACGCTGCTCATTAAGCTTCTCGAGGTATAATAAATGCTCTTCAAGCGGTGAAGTGTCTGGAAATAAATGTACTGCCAACTTTAAAGATGGGATCTGACACTCTATGGGAAAGACTGCTTCCAGCCCGTAAATGAGTTGAAAAGGTGAGAAACCGGTTGCAGTCTTAACAAACGTTCGGTAAGCCCATAATGTCGAGTATAACATCAAATGCCAATTTGACTTGGCCGAATTGATCGTTCGCTGTAGAAAGGTCTTAAGAGATTTATTTACAACTTCCACTTGACCATTCTCTTGTGGGTAGTAGGGTGATGAATGTTCTTTCCACAACCCAATATTTGACGTTAACTCGGTCATCATTTTGTTCTGAAAGTGACTACCATGGTCAGTGACAATCTCTCTCGGGACGTCGAACCTTGCTATTATCTAGTTTAACAAAAAGAGAGTTGTTGTCTCCCCATCATCTTTGAACGTTGGCATAACTTTGACCCACTTTGTGAAGTAGTCTACTGCTATGATGATATAGCGGTGCCCCCTTGTTGAATGGGGGTTGCATGTAGTGTAATCAATACCCCATTTAGTGAAGGGACCAATGGTAATAATGGGAAACATGGGAGCGGGGTGTACCCTCATCTTGTGATAGAATATCTAACACAGGTGGCACTTCTTGACCGATTCAACACAATATTTGATTAATGTCGGCCAAAAGTAACCAGCTCGTAGAATATTTTGGGTTGTTTCCAACCCAGACAAATGACCTCCACATGCTCCAGTGTGGCAATCGTTAAGCATGATTTCCGCTTCTTCATGAGTGAGACATCAACGAAGGATGCAGTCTACACCTCGACGATACAAAGTGTCCTCGAGTATGAGATAGTTCTTAGCTTGATGGCATATACAGTGACGCTCATCACAAGAAGCAGAGGCAAGACACTTCAAATTCTGGAGATAGACAAGCACATCTCCATACCAAGGGTTGAAAGATGCGATCAAAAGCATGTCTCCTTTGATAGGCGACTCGTCGGGTATAACATCACCTGATTCGACCGGAAGTTTCGATATGAGTTTCGTGAAGACCATCGACTTTTTGGATTTCACTGAAACAAGTTCGTGGAGGATAACTATCCATATACTGATCTTTATGCCGATGACGCGTTGTGTCAATATGTATTGAAATGGATTCACAATGGTAATGACAGTGGTCTTGCGAAACAAAATGTAATGATGGAACCGTTGAACGACATGGAATGATGCCAACACAAGTTTTTCAATGTGGGAATAATTGAGTTCCAGTCCAAATAGGCATCATCTCAGGTAATAAATCACGTATTTTGAGAGCAAATAATCCTCTTGAACTAAGACCATACCAATGGGCGATTCCACAGTGGCCAAGTACAATAAGAAATATTTATTATAATTGGGTGGCTAAAGCAGAGGGGTAGATGTGAGGGCGCATTTCAACACTGTGAAAGACTGTTGAGCGGCTTCATCCCAATTAAAAGGAATGTCCTTCTTCAATAAACGCATAAAACCCTTTGTGATCTCGGCATAGTTTGCGATGAAATGCCGTAAAAAGTTCGCTTTTCCTTGCAAAATTTGAAGCTGAGGGATGGTGCATGGCGGAGGAAATTGAACTATTGCCTCAACATTTAGAGGATCGACCATGATCCCTGTTGTCGAAATGATGAAACCTAGAAGACAACCCGATGTGAAGCAAAAACTGCACTTGTTTGGATTCAAGCGGATTCGGTAGTAGTGACACCATTCAAGGATAAGTCAGAGGTGTGCCAGATGATCATCTCTCTTGCGATATCGTGACGCTAAATCATCGAGATAAGCCTCGACTATGTGTTTGAGGTCATGGAAAGAAAAATACATGGCCCGTTGAAACATAGCTCCAACATTTTTCAGACCAAAAGGCATCTTCCGATAAGTGAATGTACCCCACAGACAAATGAAATCGTTTTTGTGTTGGTCTTCAGGTTTGATCTGTATCTGATTGTATCCTGAAAAGCCATCCATGAAAGAAAAGGCTTCGCAACCTACACATTCATCGACTATATGGTCAATACATGGTGTTCTCGGTCATTCTGTCAGTGGGTGAGCAAAATAGAGACCACTCTGCATGCCTTGCAGGGTTCACCAAGGTAGAACAGCTATAGCAGCAAGAGTGTTACTAAAAAGCAGAAAAACAAAACAGAAAACAATCTAATCTAACAACTGTGAAGCAAATAACGATTCGGAAATAAACAGAAATATCAAACATGAGACAAGGAAGTCCACAATGGTTCCAGGCTTGATCTATTAGCGAAACCAGAGTACAAGCTGAAGGCAGAGATAAGGATTCCCTCTCCCTCCAACGGAAGGTCCTTCGGATCTCTCAAGATTGTGCTTTCCTTACAAAACAAGTAGAGCTGAAATGAAATGGTGAAAGAACTCTGAATTAGGCTGTAGACTGATGGCTTGTCAAAAGGACTGAGCTCTGAATCTGGAAAACGTAACTTTGCATGGAATTCTCTGCTGAAACAACGAGCCTTCACTGCTATTTATAACATTTTCCAGGCGGTCACGTAACTAGCTTCCGGTGTAAACACGGTGTTGTTTAGGGTTTGTTTAAGCCATTAATTCGCCGATTTC
>ML812504.1:114374-142766 GCA_009831015.1 Picea engelmannii
ATAAGGATTCCCTCTCCCTCCAACGGAAGGTCCTTCGGATCTCTCAAGATTGTGCTTTCCTTACAAAACAAGTAGAGCTGAAATGAAACGGTGAAAGAACTTTGAATTAGGCTGTAGACTGATGGCTTGTCAAAAGGACTGAGATCTGAATCTGGACAGCGTAACTTTGCATGGAATTCTCTGCTGAAACAACGAGCCTTCACTGCTATTTATAACATTTTCCAGGCGGTCACGTAACTAGCTTCCGGTGTAAACACGGTGTTGTTTAGGGTTTGTTTAAGCCATTAATTCGCCGATTTCGCAGAACCGACCCTGATATGGATGTCAAATCATCTTGGGGGAAGGTCCATCGGCGGTCGGGAGGCCGACTTAAGCATTTAATGTGCCGTATTAGCATATGCGCAGCTTTTTATGTAGACAGTCGCGCGTCGGGCGCATTGAGCGCGCGCAACACGTTCTTATCCCGCGCATACGTGCGCACCCTACTGTTGTGAAGTGTCCTTCACTTTATGGTTATTTTGTATAGCTTTTGACTCTTCTGGAATGCTGTGAACTTAATTCTGTGCCATGAATGACTTCATTGTTGTTTTGATGATGTGGAGTTCTTGTCGCCATGTGTAGACGAAATTTCAGTGATAACACATGGAGTGGGGAAATTATCTTTTGGGCAGGCCTTGTTCAGATCATGGAAGTCTGTACATATGCGAATCATACCCTATTTTTTATTGACTGACATGAGATTCAACACCCATTGAGTCAATTGGACAAGGTAGATGAAACCAACTTTAAGTAGTTTCTCTACTTCAGCCTTAATAGTTGTTGCTTTCTTAGGATTGACCGAACGAAGCTTCTGCCGGACCGGCTTAATATCGAGATAAGTCATGATTTCATGTTCGATGATTCTTGCATCTATGCTTGGCATTTCCTCGTAAGACCAGGAAAACACATCGCGTAATTATTTAAATAAATTTGTGTAGATTTGAATCTCCTCGGGGGAGAAGTCTGCTCCGACGAAGATATTCTCCACGATGCTAGGGGTTTTGGAGATGTCGATAGGTATTGTTTCAGCTATTGTTTGTTGGTTGTGGAGCCTGATTATCTTCCTGATTCATAGGTCCTTGCTTTCAGCCATGTTGATACCCCATGAAGTATTTACACCCCAGAAGTATGTACACTCTTCCACGCGAGGGAGTGCAGAGGGGGGGTACCCCCTCTGCGGGGTTCGGGGGGGATATCCCCCCGGCTGGGGGGTCTGGGGGCGAAGCCCCCAAAGCAAAAATTGCCTTGTAAAATTATATTGTAATTTCATTGTAAATCTGGACCGTTCATTATAAGGTCACAGATCTAACGGTAGAGATTATGTTAGGGTTTTTTTGCCCTAGAAGGCAACCCTCTTTTATGAGGGAAATGTATCGTGGCTATGGTTGATGGTGAATATTTTATTCTGAGAGAGGAGACTGTGAGAGAGAGAAGAGGAAGTTACAACGGGTTTTGTTGTAGGTTGTATCCCTTCATTTGCTGGATAATAATAAAGGAAGGACATGGCAATTTCTCTGGTGGACGTAGCCCACACTGGGTGAACCACGTAAATCTGTGTCTCTCTTGTATTGTGTGTCTTTTGTGTTTTGTTTCTGCATTTGTTTTATTTTATTGCTCCGTGGTCCTATTTTTCTAACATTGTTTCCATATTTCCTTCGGTGTAAACTGCGTGCATTGACAAAGGATTGATAGGACAAGCTTTATCTCCATTCATAGTCAGAGTGAATTCACCTTCTTCAAATTGTCTTAACTCTGGGAGGAAGTAAGATCTATGATGAAGATCATCCCAGGGTCTGTCCGAACTAGTCATTGCCTCAATAATCACCTCGTCTAAGGGAAATACTAAGTCTAAATAATTTGTATCAGCAAGGGAACCTTGAGCCCAAATAGGCTCGAGCACTGGATCTAACTTTTGTGCAAGAGTCAGGTCGGGGTTGACGAAAGCTTGCTGAATAATCAAGTATGCAACTTCTTCCGTGAATAGAGGCATGTCCATGCCATGGTGCTATGTCCCTTCCATCGTAGTTGATGGGGAAGGAAGACTCCACAAATCATTAAAGTATGTCATGCGAAATGATGAGAGTTGAAAAATTTCGGCCTGAGGCTGGTCAGAGACAACCGACATAAAATGGACATTGCCAATCGGAGGAGGGTAGTCGAAAGTACCCATCAAAGGTGGGCACAAACCAACCCCTACATTAATGATGCCGGGATGAGGGTTATCAATCATCGGGACCGTGGAGACTCCTGATGAAGGGTCAGGATGAGAGAAGGATCACTGATCAATGGTCACGATCCAACCCTCGTGTGGAAACATCAAGACCCAGAAAACTGTCGCAACCATTGCTTTCATAGAATATGTCCAACTCCTTCCTAACAAGAGATTGTAGTCGAGAGACACATCGACCACTTCGACTTCGACGCACACAGTTTTCCCCCCTAACTACACGGGGAAGGAGGGAATGATCCCATGTGGCCAGAAAGAATGATTGTTGAAATTCGTAAGAAGAGTAGGTGACAGAGACAAAACGGTTTGGAAGATGGCCTTCCAACACGCCAAAGACATCACACATGTCGAGGTGCCCTCATCAACAACTGTGCAGAAAATGTTTCAGGTAAAATCTTTCCTGGTGTAAGCAACTACTATCTGAAAAGCTACGTTGTAAGGAAGACGAGGTTTTAAGTCGGTCGTATCAAGCATGATAGTTCCTGGATTACAAGTCTCAGCAGATCCTAAGGCAGCTAACATAACCTTTCTCTGGGAAGGGAAACTCTGGAGGACTTCCAAAGTAGACATTTCACAAGGGGTTTGTGACAAATCCTCCACCATAGAGTAGTTCTGGGCGGCCCTTGCATTCATATTGTGAGACGATTTCTTGAACACACCTTTTGGGATGTGTGTCATTGTTTCTCCCAATGTCTTCTCAATCTGAAGGGGAAGAGATGGGTTTTCAGATTCTTTACTCTTCTCAGAGGTGCTTGGAATTTCATAGTCGTGTGTCCTAGTTACTATGTCAACATTACCTTTCATCATGTATTCATTTGTGGATGAAGGATTACTCGATGACGGGGGGGTCCTTGACTGCCCCCCGATGCTCGAGGAGGCTTGGGTTAGGTTTTGCCCATGTGGAAACGGGGTCGTTAACACATCAAGTTGTTGCTGCGCCAATAACTTATGGGCCTCCGCAAGCCAAGGGAACTGATGTGTCGGGTGGTACTCCTTGCAAATATTACAAGGATACTTCGACTTCTTCTTTTCAGTGTTCCCCCCGCCAACATTATCTATGGGTTTCTTATCCCCTTGACCCTTCTTTCATTGTTTCTTCTTTTCGTCAGGATGTTGGGTGGCCTTCGGGTTTGTCATTTGCACATAGTGTACATATGACTTTTGGGTAGGGGAAACAGTCGAACCGGTGGTTTGGTTGGCCGTTGTCTGTTGTATCGATAATTGTTGCAATTTATTTGACTATGGATCAACGAGCTTCATTTGTGTTGAACCAATAATGCCTTCGGCATGTGGTCTAGACCTCTATCTATTCTGGTCAAGTATTGACCTCAGCGCGTCTGACAAAATTTTGTAAAGTAAACCAGACTTAGAGTAAATCAACTCTAGTTGTTGAGCTCTCATTATCGCGTCTTCCTCGAAAAACACTCCCAAAGACTTAAGGAACCACTCTAGCAAGAATGATGGTGGGACTGACACTTTTATCAAACTCTTCCGGCGTCTACATTCTCAAATTTGATCCAAGATATGATCCTCTTTTGTCTGCTCAAACTTGGCCATCAATTCAATTCCAATGTCGTATCTCACAGGTAATTGGAAATGGTTTAAGAAATCCAATGCCAAATTTCCGAAAGAAGAGTAACGTTAGCGGTCAAGGTCGATGTACCATTTTGCAGCACTCCCTATGAGAGTGCATTGAAACAATCACAACTGGACGGAGTTCTCCCTCAAAGAGTTAGATCAACACCATAAGTGGAAAGTAGTCACATGATCGCCAGGATCTTCGTTAGGCTTGGCTTTGAACTTTGGATTTCCGAAGGAAACTTGGTTAGCATAGGATGCCAACTCGGACCATGACAGATGGGGTCGTTTAATAACCCTGGCAAGTCTGGCAAGTGCAGAGTTGCCAGAAAGGTTAGTTTGGGTTGTGGATTGTAGCCAGGGAAAAAGGAGCTTGGAGTTTGAGTAGCGCCAGGTTTCCAAGAAAATTTAGGCTGCTGGCCAGGGCTCTGGTAATAAACATGGTTGTGACCAATGTGTGGATTCTGTGCTTGTTGAGGCATTATCGGTTTATTCCTGAAATAGGATGTAAAGGGATGGGCTTGTGTCGCATTCCAAGGATTTTGGGAAGGGTTTCCCCCTGTCGATCTGATGTGCATAGATGCTGAGCCTTGACCAGGGTTCCACTAGGTATGGAAGGGGTTGCCCCCGATTGACATCCCTGACAAGGGAATCAGTCCCTGTCATGGATTCCAAGGTCCTTGTGAGGAAGGAATTCCTAAATTTTCCCCATGTGCAAGAATAGTACCTTGTACAAGATGTGTTTTCCATAACTAGGGTTTCCCCCAGCCGAGATGGCAACTGACGAGAAAGTGTTGTGGCCAAACATGCCGAATAAAGAGAACGGTATCAAACCAACAAGCATGTTATAAGAAGGGAGTGCTTGACTACCTGCTCCAAACAAGTTTACATTTAGTCTGACAGAGTGTTGATGAACACCACCGAGTGAGGGGGACAAAGGGGGTATATGACCCCCGCCGTAAGGGAAAGAAATAAAGGGAGCTGAAGTGCTCTCCATAGATCCTTGCAGAGGAGCGTTGGAACTCCCTGCCCCTATACCTAAAGTCTGTAGATTGGAGGAGGAAAGTACAATACTCGTATTGAAGCCAAGCATCCTGTATGAGAACGGAGGGCCTTTCACACTCTGGGTAAACGGGGCAGTGATCGCCTCCATAGATGGAACTGGACCATTGCCTGAAGTAGAAGCAGTCGAGACCATAGTGGCTCGAATCGATGATGGTTGGTTAGGAGGTGGAACACCCCCTGTAGTGATATTCATGGAGGGAATATGAGTATTCCCAGAAGAAGTAGCAGTGTTTGGTTTCATTATTGCTTGAGACACTATCGGGCGCTCATAAGGATAAACCTGTACGATGATGGACATTGATAGATCAGTGTTCGGAGGTTTGTACAGACCAAGATTTTCCTCTCCAAGGTCTGAAATGGTTGGCTCCTCTAGAATCAATTGTTCTTCTCTTGAAGATGGGTCAGGCACAGTTTCCTATAACCCGGTTGTCTCAAAAGACCCCTGTTGTTCTAGTTTTCGCCTTAACGGTGGTGGGGGGGATTTGAGGTCAACCAATGGCAGGCCCATAAGACTTCACGACCAACATAACTCATGATCCTCCACTTTGTGAGAAGATCAAAGACACACTAGGTCTATATATAATCATTTGAAAACCAACACGCACTAGAAAAAGTACCTATGAGATAAAACAAACAATCACTAGCTAGTTGGAAGAACAATTACAACAACCAACACTAGAGAAAATTACCGGTGCAAGTGCAACTCGAATACGGAAGAACCCTCTGGGTATACTTTGCAAAGAGTGGCCCAATGTTTGTCCTAGGTACCGCGGTATACCCCCGCAGTCACCCGTGTAAGTCACTAGAATGATAGGCAACTAGGTTTCTAGCGCGCAAACAATCATCAGGCGGGTATAGTTGACAATCGGGTGGACCGCAATGAGTAGGGTATCAAGCCAGAAATGTATCAAGGGCATCGAAAGAAAGTGTTATAGAAGATGACTGAGTACCTTGAATGGATTCGATACCCATGAAGCTCCGTGGAAAATGCGATCAACAGAATCCCAAGACAAACCCTCTGTATGAGTTCCCCACTACACTTGGTCCGGCTTTGGTTTGGTTCTCTCCGCTACATTTCAGCATGCGACCTCGTGTTTATCCCCTGTATTAGAGGGGGGTCCCGAATAACTTTCATGATACTGGACTTTTAACACTCCCTAGCGCAGACTCTTATGTTTGTTTTTGCACCATTTAAGAGTTTCCTCTCCGAACCTAAATCAAGGCTCTAGCCTAGACTAGTTGATGGACCCTACAAACATAAAGTCTAGTTGATTTTAATTAATCGTTAATTTTAGTGGCTATCTTAAGTCAAAGGGAATGAAAGTGAAACCAATGATGGTTTTCATAGATGAAAGAGAAGAGCATATAATGAAACTAGAAACAAATTACTTCTTCACAAATTCAAATTTGCACATTCAAACTCTTTAACCAACTTTTCAAACTTCTCTTTCTTTAAGATCTTTCAACAGAAAACACGAAACAAGATTTCACTCGACTACGAGCTACTTATTTTTCTAAGTCAATCAGTCGAGAACTTACGAAAGCAATATTTTTCCTGATGATCAAAGCAAACAACCAACTACTTAATCCAAACCAAGAAATAAAACAGATTTTGTTTTTTATTGTTTAATGCTTAAAAAGAAAAAAAAGGAAAAATGACGACAAGTAAAGACCGAGAAATGACTTCTGGCCTAAGCGCAGATCACAAAGAGTTACTGACAATAAGACACAAGCTGATTGGAATAAACTCTCAAACTTGTCTAAAAACCCTATTACAGAAAAACAGAGGAAAAACTTTTAATGAAAAAAAAATCTATGATGTAATCAAACCTAAGCTATAGATTGCTATGACAAAGACCTAGACTAGATAAAGAAAATCCTCGAGAGGTGTGACTCTTGACAGTGAAGAGGATGACTACCTCTTCTAAAAACAAATTTCTCAACAGCTATGCTACTAACAGTGCAACAACCAGCATATGTACACAGGCTATGCAAGGTCAGGGCGCGTGTGCACGCATGTAGTCCCACTACAAGCCGCGTGCATCTCTGAAAATCCTAAAAAAAAATGAAAACAAGCAATCAAGCACTGGCAAGGAGCACTGGTACCGAGAACCAGAATCCCTTGAAGACACAAAAACTTACTTTGACAGAAAAAGATGCAAGGAAACTTTGTAAAAAAAAAAAAGCTAATCTGAGGTTATACCTAGGCTACAAAATGCAACAACAGAGACCATAACTAGATCTAGAAAACCCCTGAGAAGGATCACTTTTGACAGGGAAGAGGATGACTACCTCTCTTTAAAAAATAATTCTGGACTCAAAAACGCTACTGATCCTTCAACATCCAGCGTATGTACGTGGGTTGTGTGAAGTCAGGGCTCGTGTATACACGTGCAGGATTTCTACAGGCCACGTATGCCTATGTAGCTTCTCAGAAAAGAAAAAATAGTCAAGCAAAGAAAGCAGGGAGTACTGGTATGGAAGACTAGAATCCCTACTAGCTTAGACTCTTGCGGAAACTCAGAAAAAAGGCAATAAAACCAATTTAAAAAACCCAAAAAGTATCCCCCAAAACCCTAGACATTTCCCCAGTATGGTCTCCAATTCTGTTGTGGGTGGGAAATCCCCCTACAGACTAGCATTAAGGGTTCTGTAATGCATGCAGAAATGACCTAAAGCCTCCTACTTCTTACCATCATCCCAATCATAAACCCCATTATTCATATGTAAATATAAGGTTAAAAAGATCAAGTTACTGTACCTTAGTTTCCGTGTTTGATGTCGATCCTTTAACATTCCGTCGCTCCTTGACAACAAATCTCTTCCCAAAGATGACCTGCATTCATAAATAGACAAACAAATAACTCCAAACATGCATATGATCTATGAACTAATGGGTTAGAGATTCTATCGAAATATAATCAATATTAAACATTAAAAACCTCATATGGCGGGACGGGAAAAGTACTTCTTTTATTAATCTCACAAGAGTAACATACAATAGTGATATCGACCACTGCTCCTCGAATCTGGTCATAGGATCCTCTTCAATTGTGCTCCAACTAATTTTTTATATGCTTCTCTTCACAAAATGGTTGCAAAAGGTTGGGGCATAGGGAATGCAAAATCGGGTAGAGTTTCTTTACAATTATTTCGTTTTTCAAAAGGGACCCCTACCCCTTCTTTTATAGGCTAAAAAGGGCTAGGTATTTGGTTGAATGACTGGATGTAGGTTGTCAAATGGTTTTAGGAAACCTACCCAGAAATTTGTATTCCGTCTGCAACTTTCTATTTTTCGTTCTTTTGTAGGTATACACGGGTTGTAGTGGGTCAGCTATCGTATACACGCGTGTAGTAGTGGAGCAGGGCGTGTGTGCCTTCAAAAAGGGTGTTTTTAAGAAGAGTTGTTCAGTAGTGGATTGGAAAAAATGGAAAATGAAAAGGCCTGATGCCAAGTATGCATGTCTGGTGCAAATTAGGGTTATAACACTAAGAGGCTTAGTAAACCTCTACTGAAGAGAGGAATGAGATATTTTACTATTTTTAGATTTTTTGGAAATCTGCACTATGTGTTGCTAGTGTTTCCAAATAAAGAATCTGACTTCACTTTGCAATCATATGTGATGTTGTACAGACATAAGATTGGATTACCAAGGCTAGGATGAGCCTGTGGAGAATATTACTGCCAAACATAAAAATTTTGCATAAATTCCTTGAGTAGAAGGATGTAGATTAAAATATAATTGGGATTTTACCCAACGAGATTGCATCAGGATAGTCTGTGGCAATGGAAGCCTATCATTCCTTTGGGAAATTATAGTCAATCCTACAGGAGTGGGATTATGTTGATGGGCACTAATAGGAAGACTTGGATGTGAACAGATGGAAAGGATCTGTAGTAGTAATAATTACTTCTTTAATGAAGGGTTAAACATTGTATATGTGTATAAAGGAATGAGTCTGGTGACTATTCTCTGAAAAGGGAGAGCATGCGCAACTCTCAGGTTTCAAAGGGAAATGAGAAACGAATTTTGTTTATGGGTATAGGAATTGTTGGGCAGGGTTTTTCTAATCAAGATGATAATCTAATCTGTAGAAATATAGAGTGATTGAGTGAGAAATCACAACATCCTCCCTTGCTTGGTGGATAGGAAACTAATCTACCAGAATTCTTGTGGGAGGAGGAGAGTGGCCTCTGTGCCAGACTGTTGTTGAACATAAGGTATAATTCCAGGTGTAATGGTTAAGACTGATTATGACCTAAAGATACTCTAGATTTCTGAACTAGAATACTTAGTAAGTAACATAACTTGAAATTGCATTTGGGATTTAAGGGAATACTCCAAATGTTATTAGTCATTAAAAACTTATTATAATTAAGTTAGAATGGTTGATTAAATGTTGATCCTAAATGTGATCAAGGAAGTGTTGGGGCAATTCTAGAAGCCCAATGGGTCAGATTGACATCCACTGGTGGATGGTAGCCATATAGATATAGTTGGACCCTAGTGAAGGGAATCTAGAAAATGGTTTCCTTTATTGGAAGGTCTATTGATCAAGACCAGTTGGAAGCTAGATTGGTTGTTTTATCACCTTGGGAATGGTTATAATTTCCCATACTGTATTTATGAGTGGGAAATGTTTTCATGAAAGTTGAGACAAGAGTGTTTTTCTTGCTAGTTGTTATAGCATAGAAAGGGAAAATATAGTTATGACTATGTTTGTTAAACTTCTAGGTGGATATCTTGAGAATGACTGCAAGCTTTCAACTGAGAGGGAAGCTCAGTGTTGAGTGTCCCTATGAGGCTTGTCATACGGATGGAAAAAATATCCTTGGAGGAGGATCTGGAAGTATGATATGTGCATGTGCATGTATGACATGGAAAGGGGTGCAAGAAATGAGCTTGCATGATGAATGTTTGTCTAGGTTTGTATCTATTTGAATGCATGGGTTAATGCATTGTGAGGCTTATTAACATGAAGACCGATATTAATACCAATTAGGTATGAAATATATTAAATGTGCAAATGATGCACATGTATGATGTAAGGATAAATGTATACTAAAGGCACAATCTGGCTGCCTTGGTGAGTGATACATAAGGCAATAATTGCACTTGCCAAGATTAAGTGAATACCATAGATGCATGGTTGACTCCATTTTGAAGAATCATGGAAGTTCTATTTTGAATGATAGATTAAGGGGATGTGCTCCATTCCCTCAAGAAAGACTAGTATAAATAGAAGAAAGAGTGGATGAGCAAGGATGCTCTATTGTCATGATAAGAGGCAAATGATTTTTCCTTTGAGAGTCACATGAGAATTATTGTGAACAATCATGAGTTCACTGATTTGAAAATAGAGATGTAGGTGGGATGTGAAATAGACCTATGGCAGCTACACGCGGGCTTTTGATTATGCATATGGTTAAGTACATCATGGATGTAAGTTAACAAAACCAACATATGTGTGGATATATAATTTGGACACATGACAAAGATGGATGCTTATATTCCTTATGAAATATTTGGTACCCAACTAATCTGAAAAGATCTTTTAAATTACAATGGTTGAGTTATTATGCATGAGTTATTAAACCATTTAAGAAAATAATGAAAGAGGAAGAATGAAAGAGGAAACATAACATCCATAAATCAATATACATATCTAAACATAAGCATGAATAACAACAAACCATAATCACCAATGTGATAACGTAGTTCGGAAATCTCACCTACGTCTTCGGGCCTTTGTCTCAGTGGGTGAGGCTTTATTATTTATGTTCAAAGATTTAAAAGTACATCACAAAAGTGCCAAAAAGGTTAAAAATTGATCTGGTCGTGTTCTACCAGATCTCTAGAACCCAACAAAACTAACGACACTGAAATCGGATGAACGAAGCTCTCAGAAATGGCCCGCAAAGGTGCTCTCCTCAATGCCTTCCCTGCATAAAAATGGATTTGGCTCAATAATTATTCATCATAAACATGTTCCTTATGGCTTCAATAACCTCTAGTTTATATAGGCCCGAAGTTGGTAACCATATCCCAACTTCCCCCCAAGATCTGGCCTAAAAAAGGGCCCAATATCCCCCAATATTGGCCAAAAATCTCTAAAACTGCTGAATAATATCAATAAAAATCTTATTATAATGTTTAAAATCCACTTCTAGGAAACCATTGAGAGCACAAACCCCTTTCTTCTTGATCATGGGAATATGGGCACCCACCATGTGGCCAGGTGCTAAACTATTGTATGGCCAGGTGCTAAACTATTGTGTGTTGCCCCCCTTAATATCCTGGCTCTTGTTCACATTACAGGACCATGTGGCCACGTCCTAGACCTCTGCGCACCCCAATCTGGTGTAGCCCCCAATGGTCTAGCCCTTGGTTACACCCTTGGTCGAAGGGCTAGCCCGACTGACCGGGGCTAACCCTTATCTCCCACGCTAACAGTTAACTGCAGGTTCTGGTTCCTATGGTGTAATGTGGCAGGTAGCGCGAACGGTGGGTTGGCATAAGTTATAACCACACACCAAACAATAAACATAGTAGGGTGTGGTCATATATGTCGATAGTATGGTGTGTGCAATGGGGATGGGGCTAGGCCCTAGCCCATTTATCTGCCCATTTGAAACCCTTAAAACATAAATATAAATGAATCCATTTAGGTGTAAGCACTACCAGGTAGGTGGGATGGTAGCCCAACCTATGCCAAAATGCTCCCCCCCTATTCAAAGTTCGCGGGTTCAAATCTCCTTGAGTCCAAAAAAAAAATTCCCACGCTTATAGCCAATGGAGGGGTTCCACGTGGCAACCCAAGACTGGGCCATGTGCCACCACGTTATTCTCCCTGACTAGGACACATGTCAAAGCATCATTCGTCCAGTTTTCCACATCATCTGCCCTATCAGTGTTGACCGTACCTGCCATGTTAGCATCATGCCATGTGTCACCCTTGTAGTGGTGCCACGTGTCACGATATGATTCATCCACCTTTATGCCCATGTCAACGCCAACTGTACCCTGCCACGTAAGTTGTACAGATGTACGGCCTGCTGATCCAGGTGGATATTAGTGGCCAAACACATTTTCTAGTTGGCTCAAAACAACTTTCTAGCAATTTTGATAATTTACTATTTTTAGTAGTTTTTCGAGTCCTGAACTTCCAGAGCCGTTTTGAGGCCCTAAACGTTGTTTTTTGGGGTATGTTGTGGTGGAAAATTGTCATCATGAAATTTTGTACAACTATTGTAGTCCTCGAATAGATCTTTCCAATGGGCTATCATACGCCTAAAACAAAGATCGTATGTAAAAGTTACGACCCCGGGAAGTTGATGTACTGACTTACCCAAACGGGGCCCACATGACTTTTGGCACTTCATCTCCTAGGGTTAGGTTTTTGGATGTTTAGGGTTTTTGAAACTCTTGTTTATGGTAAAAAGGCCTTGAGATCCTCATTTTAATCATCTT
This sequence comes from Picea engelmannii, assembly GCA_009831015.1. Taxonomy (NCBI): domain Eukaryota; kingdom Viridiplantae; phylum Streptophyta; class Pinopsida; order Pinales; family Pinaceae; genus Picea; species Picea engelmannii. The sequence continues at coordinate 126,756 of ML812504.1, forward strand.
ATTAAGAATGAGCGCAAGAATCACATGTCTTCTCAGAGATAAGCCGCCACCATTCCAGCAAGCTTGTTTTCCACTGCATTTTACAGTTTTAGCTTATTTCCTTATTGAATAGAAAACCAGTTTTACTGTATCTCTATTATTCTGTGTTAAGCATATGGTAATAATATATAGTCATTTCTTTCTGCTCATAAAATCCAGATCAATGGTATCAGAGTGGTCTGCTCCTTGTCATCTTAATGCATGTCCCCAACAAGGTCGGAGTACAAAGATTTGGGTCTCGAGCTTGTTTCTCTTGAGGACAAAAGCTCTCGCACACCCAAGTGACCTCTCATGGAAGGAGAAAATAAATATGATGGGATAGGAGATCCTTTCAAACTGTTGATTAAGGAATCTCTCATGCAACAGAGGAACGAGATGATGGATAATTTCACGCAAATCCTTCGTCGACTACCAATAGGCAACGCATCTTCTTCAAACGAAGGCACCGCCCCCTTCAAGGTAAAAATAAACTTTTCTATTATTCTTCTATTTATGGAAAGTTTCATTGTCATCCTTTTGCACTTCCTTCTCTCGCTCACTTGATTTATCTCTCGGTTTGTGTGCTATCTATGTCCTTCTATGCCCTTCTACGTGATTTCCTCCTTCTGCATGCTTTCTTCCTTCTGCACCTTTTCTTCCTTTTGTGTTTTTTCTTCCTTCTGTGCCTTTTCTTTATAGTTAGGTTTTTCTCCAAAATTGTATTCAAAACTACTTGTACAACAACTTTCCAAGATTCCCTTTCCACTGAAAAGAAGTTGGGTAAGCACCTTTATGACTTTAATTCTTAGTGTTGGTTGTCTTTGATCTATTCTGCCTCCCATTGCTTTACATTCCCCACCCCACACTAGCCAATACTATAGTATTCAAAAAACGACCTCTCACAATACAAAAATTTGTCATGTACTTCACCATACGTGCATTGCTACATCTTTATTCTCCAATTTGGTCGCATCTAATGAGCATGTAATTGATGTGAAGAATCCCATAGAACCAAAATCACAGCTAGTATTTATGACTTGTCCTTCAACCCATGCACCAATATTTACTCATGATTGTTATCACATTTATTTTCGAAGAGGGGGGGGGGGGCTGTTTTCCTCAGAATTTGGATATTTGGAAAAATAATTCAAGAAACGGGAAAAAAATCCACATTCATCTTATATCCTAAGTCGGAGGTGCGATGTGACATTTTGGCACGACATGAAAAGACACGTGCAAATCTGGGCGGTCAAGAGCTAAGCGCCCCAGATCAACAGTTGAGGGCCACATCAGGGCCTGAACATGCCCACATGATAAAAAAGGCAGGGTGGTCCGGGGAAAATAGCCATGGTTTATGAAGGTGCTACATGTCAGCCAAAGACACACATCAGGCCCAAAAGAGGGGAGGTTCCAAACCACTTTTCTTAGCCTCGATATGCACATGTGCACATAGTTCCCTATCCTGGGCCGATAAGTGGTCGCCCCTCATCTCTTTTGTTCCCGCCATCTGTCTTCCACTCATTATCCCACCAGTACCTGTCCCTTCTTCATATTCCGCCACCTATGCCCCATTGCTCCACATCGCCTCCATCCCATTACACCTCAACTTCCTCTTATGTGGTCCCCACGTTATCCTCAGTCTCCTCGTCCATTCATAGTTTTCCCCCTGGCCATCTCCCTTTGCTGCTCCATACCCAATACACCCATCACTTTGTCTACAACCACGTCTATCATCAGGCTTCCCCATAAGCATTCAACTCAGATCCAAACGGAAAATGATAAGGCTTCCATGTTCGGTAGAGGCAGAATTGACTTGGGTCTTCTGGATTCCAATGAAGCAATTATTAGGGTTGGTAGCGAATGGTTGAACATCGTTTCCACCATAAATGGAAAACACAGAAAGGACTGTAAGCAGGTCAACTCAGCTGTCGAGCCTTCCTAAAACATGATTGCATCTGACAGGGCCCATTTCTAATAATAAACTGCATGCACAGTCTATCAGGAAGCATGGAGACACAATGCCTTTAATGTAGCTTGTCGAATATGCTCTTGTGATATTTTTTTTAGTATAAATACTCATTTTTGATATTTTGTAAGGGGTCGATGGTTGAGCTAGGCTTCTATATTGTAAAGTTTTGATGAAGCACTGGTTTCTCTGGTTATGTATCTGTATTTGAGACTTCTTGTTTAATGAAAGTCAGATTCTTTTCATATCTTTGTAAATAGTTGTGTTAAAACACTCAGAATTGGAGGATCCAGTTGAGGGTATTTGTGTTGTTGTGATGTATGTTTGATCATAGCAATATTATCACCAGTTTTAAACAGTTTCTTGTGTTATCTTCTCCCTCTTACACTAAGTAGCTCGGAATTGGAGGATCCAGTTTTGCTGTTATAGTAGCATTGTGATGTAGGTTTGATCACTGTGTTGTTGTTCCTATGTCATCTCGACACATTTCAGGGTCTTGTTTTTCTTCTCCAAGCTGTTGGAAGGCCTAATACCCATAGCGTTCTTGTCCACCATTCTCACCAAGTCTTCCCTCTACTCATTTTAAACTCAACTTCCTGACTGAAGTTAGGTCAATACCTCACCTACTCGTACATGTATGGCCTTGTTTTCTGAGTTAAAGTGATATTCTCCTGGGTCTGTGCCCATTCGACCACCCCAATTTATTATCATGACATATAAAATTGATGGCTCTCAGGCTTACCTATGCCGCAATCCAGATGTGACTTCTGGTGCTAACATTTCTGGCGTCATTGTTAGGGACGTAGTTGAAGATTTTCCCTAGGATCGAACAACAAAGCTTATCGGTTCTGAAGGTGCATCAGAACCCAGTATATCAAGATTGTAACTGTGCACTTGGCGACTCCATTTTGGTGATTCCATTGATGTAGATCTATTGGCAACTCCACTACTTCAGTTGTGGCTTCCAGAGGTAGACACACGATGTCTACTCCATAGCTGCCATTGGAAACACCTGAAGCTGACCCGAAGAAAATTAGCAGAAAGGGAAAGGCCCTTCATCAAGGTAATTCTACTACTAAACCAGACATTTTTTATGATTTTCATTATCCTATACGAACTCCAATTTCTGATTTTCAACCTTATGTTGGAGTTTCCCGAACTTTGAATTTTGGGAATGTTCCTGTTGATTTTTCCCCTCCTAGTATGGGATTGGAGGGAGAAACCATTGTCACTCCTCTCTCTCCTGAGGTCATACCGTGGTTTATACCCAGTGTCTCAAAATATTTTCCTACCCTGAGCTTCACCACTCCCCCTCCTGTTATTGTTTCCACTACCACAGAAGCAGGAACCTCAGTTCCCTCAAGCCCTCCAGATTTTTCTCCAAATCCTCTGTTGTTTCCTTTTCCTCCAGGAAGCTCTTTTCTAGTCTCCCCTATTCGAACCCCTTCCCCTCCTAATTCTCCTCCACCTTATATCCCTATGACAGGTGTTAATCCTCTTAGAAGTAGAATGGATTCCATAGTGGTTGCAAGATATTCTCCCCTCGTTCTACCTCAGCCCATGAATTCTCTCCCTGCTAGAGATTACCTGAAATATATGCCCAAGTTCACTGGAGAAGAATACATAACTATCAAAGAGCACCTTGTTGCCTTCTACAGTTATCCAGATAATTTGAATATTGAAAACGAAGATGTTTGGATGAGATTCTTTGTCCAGAGCTTTGATGGTGAGGCTAGAAAGTGGTTTAGAGGCTTGATTCCTGGATCTATTGCTGGGATTGAAGCTCTAGATGAGGTTTTCTTGAGGCAGTGGGGGGAAAAAAAGGACTTTATGTATTATATCACAAAGTTTGGGTCCCTAAAGAGGAAAGAGGGAGAATCAGTCTCTGACTTCTCCAAACGATTCAATAAAATGTACAACAAAATCCATGCAGAGATAAAACCTACAAAATCCCTTGCCAAAATCACCTATGCTAGTGCCTTTGACCTTGACTTCCGCCTCCTTCTTAGAGAAAGAAGGTCTACTTCCCTGGATCATATGCAAGATGCAACCATGGAAGTAGAATCCAATGTATTGGCAGTTGACAGACTTAGGAACAAATATGACAAAGACAGAGGAAGAGGGAGATCTGAGACCTCAACATCTGGTTCTTCCACATCCCATCCTCAGGTGGATGAATTGACCAAGATGGTGAAATCCCTTTCTGTAGAAATGGAGAAGATGAAGTTTGAAGGGAAGCAGGGTTATAAGAACATCCCAAATATTGATAACCAAGGCAACTTCAAGAGGTCGAATAAAAATGCTCCTCAGATTATGCCAAGACAGCCTAGAAACAGAGATAGGGATGATCAAAAAATCCAAACCCCTCTTCATAATAACCTTGTTGGTGATGAAGAAGGAGAGGAGGAAGAGCTAGATCTTGAAATTCATTGTATTGGAGACACCTACTCTTTTCCCCATTTGAATCAATCTTCCTACGAGGAGTCCCTCATGAACAGTTAAATAAATGAGATAAGCAAGGGGGAGAAAACCAATAGTAGTCCCAATAAATATAACCTCAGGTTTAAGAACAGGGAAGTAAATCTTGACATCCCTGATCAACCTTCCATAGCATAGAAGCCTACTAAACACGCAACAAACAACAACAAAGAAGGGGAAGCTCAGAATCCTCCACCAAAAGTCAAAGACCTTATCCCAGAGGTAAGAGAGACTCTGAAACCCCATTCCTCTTTTAGATTTGAGCATGAAATTCAGAAGATTAGAATCTGTTAGCACTCTGTAAATTTCCTAGAGGTTGTTAGAGAGAAGAAATCTATGACAGGTAACTTTATCCAACCGCTTTTGAAGATGGGATCTATCCCTTCCAACTTTAGAGAGGGATCTCTCTATATGATTTAGATATGTTTCAAAAAAAATTAATATTAGGCTAGGTAAATAAATAAGTTGGTTTTGTTGTTGTAGTGTTTGTTGAGTTGGCTGAGATAGTTTACACATCCATTGGGATATGGGGTCTGTGTCATAACAATGAAATTCTAACCATAAAAAAAAAGGAAACCTTTCACAGGGCGAGATAATATAATCACTGGATTCTTTAGTAGCATAAATGAAAAATAGAAGAAAAGATGAGAAAGACAATTACAACAAAGAAGCAGTTAAGAATTTATTTATTGTAAAATGAGAAGATAAAAAACTAAAATATTTTAAGTCAGAAACATGGTATACAAGATAAATCTTGCAACGTTCGTTACTTTCAAAGATTAGATTTAGAAAACAGTGTGATAACAAAGCGAGAATAACATTTAACTTAGAGAGAAAAACATCAACAGTGAATACACCCAAGATTCCTGTAAAATGCCTCTTTGTATTAATGGGAGATCTCTTCAAAAATATTACAGTCTGATAGCTTGCAGGGCGTGAAAATCAACAACCCTCAATACTTCGAAAGATGAAGTATTTATAACCCAAAATTACAAACAATCCTGTCATCAAAGATCAGGATGTGGTAAATCTATTTTTAGCCTAACTAACTTAACAAATTTCAGAAATATAGGAATTGCTTGATGATGTGTCACAAATGCATGCTATTTTCTGGGTGGACCATTGGTGAGGCCTCTGCATGACCTCATCTGACTGGAAAAATGACTGGGATGGGAGAACTCATCTACTACTCGATCAGATCACATAGTTCTTCCCATCGAAGATGACTGGGAACGTTGACTTTGAGTAGCCTTCGATAAAATTCATCCATTTCTGTATACTTGGTGAAGGTAGGTTTGGTGATGAAGATGTATCGAATCTCATGTTGAATATTGATGTCCCACTGAAGCGCATCTAGAAATTCCTTGCCAGTGATGTTGCCTTGAATTCCTAAAAACTTTGAACTGTCCTTAGCCACATCGGCTAGTCTCCTTTTGTAGTCTAGGAGTGTCATCAATTTGTCATTGATTACCTTCAGACCAGGAAGACCTTTCTTTTGTAGAGCCTCAATATTACTAAAAAACCTCTGTACCCCTAGGTCCATGGCCTGAACCTTTTCTTCCAGCTGAATAATTAATCCTCTCTTGGTCAAAACTCTTTTGACCTCAAGGATGGTCTTTGTTCTATCTTCAATTTTCAGCTCTTCCAACTCCTCCCTGGTCTTAGAATTTAGGAACTTGATGATTACATTAGCCTGTGTGGGCATCCTTCCCAATTCTGATATGATCTTCTCAATGGCCTATTTTCTTCTCTGCACCAATTCATTTTTCTCAAACATGATCTGTATCATTGGCCATATCTCATTCATAGACTTGGTGATGTCTGTCCAAACGCTTTCTTTAACTTCGGCCAAAGTTTTACCTGCCATTGTTTACTTCCGGAGATGTTGTAACTCTTGTTTGAGCTGGTCTGACACCTGCTTTTCCTTGGAGAGGCTGATCTGAAAGGAATATTTGAGTTCCTGAAGGTTCTCAATCTCCTTTTTGAGCCTGCTAATCTCTGCTTCCTGCAGGTTCATCTTTTCCATAGATTTGGCCAATTCGGCTGTCTTTTCCAAAGTTGTCAGTGGATTCGTCGATGGGACTTCTGTTACTAATGTTGTGCTCACTCTTGAAAGTGAAACTGCACTCAATGGAATGACTTCCATTGGCTTCGGCTATTCTTTCTCTTTTACTAGCTTCTCCATCTCAGCTTCCATTTCCTTTAGTTGTGCATTCTGCTCCATGATTAGTTTGAGCATTTCATCTTTTTCTCCTTCCATCTCTGCTATTTCCTTTGCCTACGAATCCTCTGTTGGTGGGAGTTTCAATTGTTTCCTTAAGGAGGCTATGTCGGCATTTTTATTTTTAATCATCTCCTTGGCTACTTTCACATTCGAGGGATCGTACCCGATCTTAAGGACCAATTCCTCCAAAGTATTGATCGTGTTGTCCTTGGCAAAGGACGATATCTTCTCCAACTTCAACTGTGTTTGGACGTTGTTCAGGGATACTTGCAATTTGGACGTAGTAGTGGAAGCATGTGCCATTGTATAGAAAACCATTTCTCCTGTTTGCTTGTGCAGATCCATCTGATCGGCCGGATGCACATCCTTAGTCAGGAATTCAAAAGTGGCCCTTTTGTAATCAGTGATTACCTATGGATCTGGAACCTGTTCTTGGAGGAATGCCATATGAATTCTTCCCTTCTCAGTGTCAAATGCCGATAGCAGCCTATGTTGTGCAGTTGACGTCTGCTTCCAGACCTAGGTGCAAGTGCTGCTAGTCAGAGTCTGATTCCTTTTCTTGATCAGATCGTATTTCTCAAAGATGCTTAGCTTTGGTCCTATCTTGCCTGGCTGGGTGGTTGATGGAGTATCTGTAGATTTCTTCGGCAATGCTAAGGTTATGATATGTTGTAGGCCTGCACTGAGGGGTGGCCTATCAACCTTGGTCACTGTAGTAGATGGGACTTCTTTTTCCCCAGTCGGGTCGGGAGCTGAACTAGTTTTATACCTCTTGGTATGCAGTTGGAATTCTTTTGACGACACTTCAGTGACGGGCAGTGACAAATCTTGCCTAGGCCTTTTCTCTTTCGAAACCTATGGTGTGGTTGTTTGTGATACAATGGCCAGGGGATCCTGTTGTTCTGCTTTGACCAAAGTGTTTGGTTCCCATACTGTCTGGTTTGCGAATTTCTCGACTTCAGGCCTAAATTCGTGGACATACAGGATATTATTATTTTTCACCCTCATCTCAGAGATAATCCCACATGGATCGTAGTGCCATGTGAAACTCGTGACAAACTTCATTTCCTTCAGCAGCTTGTCTGCTTCCTCTCCGGTGCCACGATTGTTGCAGATGAAAGAGCCAATATGCCCTTTGATTCTGAGCTATTGTTTTTTCTTTAGGGACACAAAGTGAATATCATCAGAGTTTATCATCTGCCTTATGTACTCCAGAGAAAAAATTCTGACAGGCAGGTATTTAGGCAGCTTATACGGGGCCAACTCGCACCCATATACTTTGATCTCAGTGTGATTTTGGTATAAATACCAATCACCAGTCTTGGTGTGATCCGAAAGATGCAGGATTCTCTGAACTTCATCATTAATCCTAGGTTTGGGCCTACCGCTAAGCATACTTACCACTGGGAGATAGAATTGCTCGATGAACTTCTTGAAACTAAACTCTGTGGAGTTATGCTTGAGCAAGGAGGTCCATGCAGTTACTTCCTGGGGCCTGCCATCTCCATCCATATTCTGCATGGAAAAAGAAAATTTGTCCGCTTGGAAGAAAACGAACAAGTACGCCAATATAGAAGAGTACTGGAACATGCCTTCCGTGACGAAATTGACAAACTATTTGTGAATATTGTTCGCCAGGAATGTGATGAAGTCAAACTGGGTAGTGGGCTTCTCATCGGTGGAAAAAATGGACAAAAATCCCAGAATGGGATCATCTACCCACTGATCTGAATAATAACCCAACAAGGCGCATAGGGACGAGATGATCTGGTTTCCTTTGGTCGAAATCATGGAAGAAGGATAAGGGGAATTTGTAGCGGGGAATTGAGCATATGGTGGGAGGAAAAGCTCAAATATTTGAGCTCTTTGAGGGAAAGTCATCTTCTAGTATAATTCTGTGAGAATTTCAAGGTTAAAAGGTGATGCGGAGTCAGCTCGGGATATTTGCATCATTTGGTCGATGGTTTCAGGCATGATGAGGAAAAGAACTTCTCTAGATGAGGAAACGATGGCTCTTTGCTCGGGAACATAGTGGACTTGGAACTTGAGGGAAAAATATGGAAAAGGGTGAATCTAAGGAAAGAGATATAGGGGTAGGTTGGACTCCCAAAGTCCAATTTCATCACTCTAGTCCAGGAAAACTTCTTTGATCCACGACTGAAGGGTTGCGAAATTGAAATCACACTTTGTATCTATGATTAGGTGATCTTTCTCGGCCAGTGGAATCCTGTCAAGGTTGACAGGAGGTGGGAGAAACAGATTCTCCTCTCCTTCTTCTTGTTTTGACTTTGGCGCCATTACTGCAATAGTACCTGCAAAAAACAACATTAGCGGGGACGACTGTATATGGGGGAAACTGACTGAAACAAAGAAAAATGGTGTAAAAGTCTCTGGTGCGATGAGTGGGTAAATGGTGAAAGAAAGCAGAGTGGAGGGTAGTTTTGAGTAAACGGGTGTCCGTTGGGCGTGGGGGATAGGTCAGCTGGTTAATGGATAGGTTATCCAGTAATAAATGGCCAACAGATCACTTAGAGCATGAGATGGCAGGTGACAATGACTGAGGAATACAAATGGGTGAAGTGGCGGCTACTGATTGGGGTAAAAATCATGGTGAGGGGGCTCGCCACGAGTGAATGGGGGGGGAAGAACTAACATAAATTATGGGATGTGACTCTTTTGGAAAGGTGGATGATGACATCAAGAGGTGACAAAGGTATGTCAGACAGTAGGAGGCAGTGGGACTCGGGACTGGTAGAATCGTGCCATGTATAAATAGGGGCTCGCCAGAGGAAAGATTCCATTCTAGACCCCCCCCCCTCAGTTAAAGGAAGATCAGTCGGGGGGGGGGGTTCGAAAAACCCCTTGAGCCGTTGATCTGTGTGCTGGATTTTTTATTGCAGATCTATGCGTGTCCTTTATCACACATTCCAGACCCCCCCCCTCCATTAAAGGCAGAACGGATGAGGGGGTCCAGAATCCAATATAAATCTTAGATTTGCACACTTAAACTTGGGTCGTCCAGATGTGTGCGCATATTATCAATGATTCCGGACCCCCCCCCCCCTCCATTAAAGATAGAACGATCGGGGGGGTCCGGAAAAATCTGACAACCATAGATCTGGGTGCAATTATCTGAACCATTGATATATGAGCGGAGCATAGGTGAGGGCACGAAGAATACATGCACTAGAGAATTTAGGATAAGTGTTTTTCACGGGTTTTTTCCAAGGCTTTCATGTATACACCACCACGGGGCTAGACAAACAACATTTTAGGAATCTGAAACATGGTGCAACATTGATCATCCAACTGGTTTTATTGAAGTAAAGCAACTAGCCTATATTCTAACCTAGATTCCTATGACAATTAACCCAAATTAGACTGTTGGGCTAAGAACTTACTCTACCCTGGGGCTATCTGACCAAGATTAGACAGTCTGGCCAGATTTATTCACTAATCTAACCTAGATACTTTGGCTAAGATTGAACGGTTTAGCCAAACTTATTCACTAACCCTATCAACATCAGTTTAAAAAAGAACTTGGCCATGCTTGAAAGGTATGGACCAAGTTACTATTATTGCATGGGGCTTTATTGAAATTCTTTTATGCCCTCTTTTCTTTTTCTTTTCTTTCTCTTTCTTTTTTCTTTTTCTTTTTCTTTCTTTTTTCTTTTTTCTTTTTCTTTCTTTTTTCTTTTTTTTCTTTTCTTTTTCTTTCTTTTCAAATTATTTGTAGAATGAAAAATCATTTGTCAACAAAACACTAGAGAGAGATAATATTCCAGTCACCAGTTGATCCTATAACTTATAGGGTGATAACAGAATCCATATTCCCCTTTCAAATATATTCAAGCACAAATATTTTAAAAGAAGTCTCTTTAAGTTGTTGATGCCTGAAGCTCCAAATAACTAAACAGACTCAGTAAATATCCAAGATGAGAAGCCAACAGTCATCCTAGGTCCTATGGTAGAATATAGAGATGATTCATCCCCTCCCTTCTACACGTCCCTGAACATACATGATAAGGTGTTGCATAACTGCCTTATGGACTCAAGGGCGTGTCATAATCTCATGCCCAAAACTATCATGGATTAACTAGGATTAGAAGTCACAAAATATTATCATGATTTGTATTATTTTGATCCAAGGAGAATGCAATGTCTGGGGATCATCAAATACCTAGTTGTGACCCTGTTTCAGATGCCCATGAAAAGTGTGGTCATGGATATCATGGTGGTTGATGTTCCTCCCAATTTTGGCATTCTTTTGACAAGATCTTGGATAAAAAGGCTTGGGGGAACCTTGCAGATGGACCTCACATATGCTACCATTCTTGTGTTTGGGGGGGGAACATAGAAGACTGTATAGAGAGGCTTAGTTGGCCTATATTATTAGTGATGAATTTGACCCCACCAACCATCCTATATTTTCACTTGACACCGATTTGGGGGGTAGTTTGTTGCAGCTCTCAGAGGCTCCTGAGCATGCTTTAAAGCTCAAAAATTAGTCCATGGTTTTTGTTGAAGCTTCTTTCTCCCCCACCTTTGTTTGGAAAATGTTTTTTGATGGAGCCTCCTCTAAGGATGTTGTTGGTGATGGAGTATTTTTTGTTTCACCAGCTCAGGAATCCATATCTCTGTCATACAAACTGGAATTCAAAGCTACCAATAATTTGGCAAAATATGAAGCTCTTGTTTTGGGCTTAAAGGCTACAAAAGACACGGGGATCAAAGAAATATATGTGTTTGGAGATGCAGAATTGATTGTTAACCAAATTATAAACCTATATCAAGCCAAGCATCCCAGGCTCAGAACCTATAGAAATGAAGTGTGGGACCTAATTGATAGTTCCTTCTTGGCCTTCAACATTTCATTCATTTCTAGAGAGGAAAATACGGTGGCTGATTCTCTAGATGTCTCAGCAAGCAATTTCAGAGTTCCTATGCCACCCAAGCTCAGATACGATGTAGAAGTAAAGTATATACCCTCCATACCTGATGATGTCAATCATCAGAAAGTATATGAGGATGATCTCAAAATCAAAAGATTCATGGAGACTGTTGACGAGTTTTTCAAAATTACACATTGATCAAGATCCTGATTCTGACATGGATCCCCATGTTGATGTTTTCCTTAACAAAATTGCTAATCATCATATTGTGCAGTTACCGAGTAATCACGTTCCAAAGGGAATGGTTCCTTTGGAAAGGATTTTTGTCAGTAATGATGTGGAAGTAAAAGATAAGGGACCAGATGAGGATGATGATGTATCCGAGTGCAATATTGGCACAGAGCAGGACCCAAAATTTTCAAATTGTCAAGCATCCTGTCAAGAGAGCAGAGGGCCGAGTATACTGAGATATTAAAATAATTTTCTGATGTGTTTGCTTGGACATATGAAGACCTCAGAACATATGACACCAGTGTCATTGATTGAACACAAGATCCCACTGAAAGAGGAGGCCAAGCCATTTAGGAAGAAATTAAGACAAATAAATCCTATGTTGCTGCCTATTATGGAAAGGGAGGTGAAGAAGTTGCTGGATGCTCAAATCATTGTTCCCCTCAGATATTCAGAATCGGTAGCCAACCTAGTCCCAGTAAGAAAGGAAAGTGGAGAAATCAATCTCTGTGTCGATTTCATAAATCTGAATAGGAGCTCAAAAAAGGACAATTACATGCTACCAAAGATGGAACACATACTGCAAAGGGTAACTGGGGCATCCCAGATTTCTATGATTGATGGCTTTTCTAGCTATAATCAAATCTCTATTTTTCCTGAGGACAAAGAAAATACAGCCTTCACCACTCCTTAGGGAACATTCATGTATGCCAAAATGCCCTTTGGATTAATGAACACAGGAGCAACCTTCTAGTGAGACATGGACATTGCCTTCAATGGGGAGAAGGATAAATTTTTGGTCCTCTATCTAGACGACATAATAGTATTTTCCAAATATGATAAAGAACATTGTTTTCATCCGAGGAAAGTTTTCTTGAAATGCAGGAGGTTTGGTCTTTCCCTGAATCCTAAGAAATCATTATTTGCTATGAAGGAGGGGAAATTACTGGGGCATATAGTATCTGCTGAGGGAGTAAAAATTATTCCCAGCAGGGTGGAAGAAATACAAGCCTTATCACTTCCTATATCTAGGAAGGAAGTTCAGTCCTTCCTGGGAAAAAATAATTTTTTGAGGAGGTTTGTTTCAAATTTTGTTGAATTGGTGAAGCATATCACTTCCATGCTCAGGAAGGATAATGAAGTGAAGTGGACTACTGAATCCAGAGAATCCTTCAATTGAATAAAGAAGGTGTTGACTGAGGAACCTATGCTTATCAGTCCTGACTATTCCAAGGATTTTCTGATTTTTTCTTTTGATTCTTTTGATACAGTGGAAGTTGTTTTATTACAGAAAAATGTTGTAGGGTTGGAACAACCTATTTCATTTTTCAGCAGAGCACTAAGAGATGCAGAGGTGAAATATGACATCATGGAGAAGCAAGCCTATGCATCGGTGAAAGTCATCAAGGCTTTCAGGATCTATGTCCTTCATTCAAGGGTTATTTTATATGTCCCATCAGCTTTTGTGAAGGACATTCTCATTTAGCCTAACATAGATGGGAAAAGGAGCAAGTGGATTGCCAAGATCCTTGAATTCGATCTGGAAATAAAACCCACCAAACTAGTTAAAGGTCAAGGTTTAGCCAAGTTGTTGGTTAAGTCTAGTTGTAAAACTTTGGGGGTTAATTTCATTAACACTTACTTAGAAGACCAGCAGGCTAAGATGTCTGATAACAATCCTTAGGATAGCCCTCCACTAGCAGAATGCACCTGGTATAAAGATATTATATTTTTTTTTCAAGAGTTAAAGCCCCTTGATGGTATGGGAAAAATAAAGGAAATATCTCTAAAGCTTAAAGAGATTAGATATTTCTTTATTGACCAGGTCTTGTATTGGAAAGACCCTCTGGGTTTGCTCTTAAGATGTCTAGACCCACAAGAGGCCCGAAAAATTATGTTCAATTTCCTCGATAGCCTGTGTGGAGGAAATCACTTTTGGAGAACCACAACCTACAAAATTCTCAGGGCTGGGTACTACTGGCCCACTTTATTCACTGATGTCTATGCAAAAATTAGGGCTTCCATCAAATGTCAAAATTTCGTTGGGAAACAATAGCTCAAGTCTCTGCCATTGAAGCCTGTGGTAGCTTCAGGACCCTTTTAGCAGTGGGGCCTAGAATTTATTGGAGAAATTCATCCTGCTTCAAGTGGTCAGCACGAGTGGATCCTGACTGCAACAGATTATTTCACCAAGTGGATAGAATTTATTCCCACAAGGAGTGTTTCTCACAAAGTGATCATTGGTTTCCTTGAAGATATTATGGCAAGGTTTGGCTTCCTAAACAAAATCATCACGAACAATGCTACATCCTTCAAGGATGAGCCATTGGTCAAATCTTGTGAGTAGTTCAGAATTTCATTGATCCACTCTACCCCCTACTACCCCCAAGGCAATGGATTAGCAGAGTCCTTTAACAAAAGCCTGATAAGGATCATCAAAAGACTGTTAGAGGATAATAAGAAAGCATGGGATTCAAAGCTCAAGTTTGCACTGTCGGATAACAGAGTGACAACAAAGAGGTCCTTGGGCCTCTCCCCTTTCCATCTTGTCTATGGGACTAAAGTATTTTTTCCTTCTCACCTTGCCCTACCCATAGCAAAATTCTTCCAAGACTGCCAAGAAGAGCTTGATGACATGATTCAAAGGATTTGCAGCTGGTAGAAGTCCATCAAACTAGATAACAGGTGAGGGCCAGAGCTCATAAGCATCAACGGAGAATCAAGCAGGCCTTAGACAAGAAAAACAATAAGGAGGATTTCCAGTTGGGGGATCTAGTTCTCAAATGGGACGCACCAAAGCATGACAGAGAAAAGCACAAAAAATTTTAAGCCTTGTGGATCGAACCCTTCAAAATCTCTGAGATATATCCAAATAATACATACATGTTGCAGAGTTTGGAAGGCGATCAAGTTTTTGGAAGCCCTATAAATGGGCATTTTCTCAATAAGTTCTTTTGTTGAGCCACAAGTGGCTCTCATGTTTTTGTAAATATTGTTTTTATTTTTGTCAATTTTATAGGTGACTCCATATCCCAACAGTAAGGCATTGGAACTGCAAAAGTGTTCTTGGCATCTCACAGGGAGCAAGCCATCCCCCATGGAGCCTAATGTTATCACATTTATTTTCAAAGGGNGTGTTTTCCTCAGAAGTTGGCTCTTTGGAAAAATAATGAAAGAAAGCAGGCAAAAAACCCACATTCGGCATATATCCTAAGTCGGAGGTGTGATGTGACGTTTTGGCATAACATGATAAGATGCACGCAAATCCAGGCGGTCAAGAGCTAAGCACCCCAGATCAATGGTCAAGGGCCACATCGGGGCCTAAACATGCGCACACGATAAAAAAGGCGAGGCAGACCAGGGAAAATAGCCATGGTTTATGAAGGTGTTGCGTGTCGTCCAAAGACACACATCGGGCCCAAAAGCGAGGAGGTTCCAAACCACTTTTCATAGCCTCGATATGCGCATCTGCACATAGTTCCCTATCCCGGGCAGACAAGTGGCCGCCCCTCATCGCTTGCATTCCCACCATCTGTCTTCCACTCACTTTCCCACTGATATCTATCCCTTCCTCATCTTCCACCACCTGTTCCTGTTAGAATATAGAGGATTGTGCTCATTTAACCATTGACGATACCCTCGTCACCCAACCACAGGTCAAAGCCACCCTCCGAGCACCTTAACCTTGACCGAGAAGAGAATCCTGGTAGCAATCAATATCCAAGAGAGGCTAAATGCACCAAGCAAGAAAATAGAAAATAAACTGAATATATGATCCCACCCAAAAGCTAGTGCACCACTTTCCAGCTCTCCCAGAAAACTTGCGCACAAAACTGTTGTTTCCTACAACTGCCTGCGCAGATTTAACTCTCACTACAACTGCTGAGATGTGAAATAATGAAACTGGCACCCTATATTTATACTGGACTGGCCAGTCAAACTGGGGCCGACTTCTCCTTCTAGGCATCAATAAATTCAATTTAAATATATTTGTTCAGCTGACAACTTGTCTAGGGTTTCCTTTAATTCTTTGCTTCCTTCCGGAGGATTCTAGTCTCATCATAGGTCACAATAGAGGTTCATACCTCCCGAAGCTACCATAATATTAACACTCCCTCCTAGCTAGGGAGGTATTGTCTTGAGCACAACAGACCATTCAACTGGTAGCACCACGAGCACCTGTCATTATTATCCGACTGGAT
>ML812504.1:144790-176492 GCA_009831015.1 Picea engelmannii
GCCATACTTCTAGTCCCAAGTAATAGTGCATGAGACCTAGATCTTTCATATCAAATTTAGAGGCTAAATCCTTCTTGCACTGGATGATTAGAGATTCTTCACCTGTTATGAATAGATCATCAACATATAGTAGTAGAATTACAAGTGCATTGTTCATGATTTTGTAGTAAAGGTTTGGATCTGCATGACTCTTAGAGAAGCCAAGTCTAGTTAGATAACTGTCCATTCTGGAGTACCAAGCCCTTGGGGCTTGCTTAAATCCATATAGAGATTTCTTTAATCTGCAAACATGAGTGTCTTTGGAGTGTACCTCAAATCCTTGAGGTTTTTCAATATATACTTCTTCAATAGCTCCGTTGAGAAAGGCAGTCTTTACATCCATCTGGTGTAGATTCCATCCCATGGAAGCGGCAAGAGATATGATATCTCTGATGGAGGTATACCTTGCCACCGGAGCAAAGGTTTCGTCATAGTCTTCTCCCTCCTTCTGGGAGAACCCTCTGGCCATGAATCTTGCCTTGTATTTATCCACACTTCCGTCTGCTGCATGTTTGATCTTGTATACCCATTTTGAAGTTACAACTGATTTCTCTTTGGGTCTGGGTACAATTTCCCATACTTCATTTTTCATAATGGACTGTTGTTCTTCCGCCATAGCTTCTTTCCATTGTCCCTTTTTAACTGCTTCTTCAAATGTAGTCAGATCTTCATCTAGAAGCTTTGTCATGTATGTTTCATAACTTGAGAATCTTTTCGGTCTTTTAGTCTTCCTGGATGTTCCTTCTGGAACCTTGATTCTTTCTGCGTCTTGTAAGGTGGCTTCAAGCCAAGCTGGTCGTTTCTTATTCTTTGGTATATTATTTGGATCAGCGTTATCACATATCTCCATAGGATGATCAGGTTGATCCTTTTCGTTATTTTCACCTTCTGTGTTTTCTTCATTTGGTTCTTCAATTTCTTCTTCTTCTATAGTTTCTTCAATAGATTTTCTGAAAGCCATTCTTTCATTGAATGTTACGTCTCTGCTTACTTCTATCTTGTGTTGATCTAGAATATATATTTTGTATGCTTTGGATGAATCACTATATCCCACGAATATCCCTTTCTTTCCAGAGGGTTCTAGTTTATTTCTTTTATATTTGGGAATATGAGAATAAACTTGACATCCAAATATTCTTAAGTTTTCTATGTTAGGTTTCTTACCTGAGAATGCTTCTTCTGGTGTCATGTCTTTCAATATGCGATGAGGGCTTATGTTGTGTACGTATATTGTCGTCATTGTTGTTTCTCCCCATAGAAACATAGATAGATCTTGATCGTTCAATAGGGCTTTTACTGTTTCTTCGATGGATCTGTTCTTTCTTTCTGCTACACCATTTTGTTGAGGATTATGAGGAACAGTTAGCTCCCTCCTAATCCCTGCCGATTTGCAGAATGCAACGAACTCCTTCGAGGTGTATTCTTCTCCATTATCTGTTCTTAATGTCTTGATCTTCTTCTTTGTAAGGTTTTCTATTTCTTCCTTGAATTCTTGGAACTTGTTGAATGCTTCATCTTTTGACTTCAGTAGGTATAGCCACGTCTTCCTTGAGTAGTCATCTATGAATGTTAAGTAGTAGAGAGATCCTCCTAAAGATTTGACTGGCATTGGACCGCAAACATCTGAGTGTATTAGATCTATGGTTTCCTTAGATCTATTGTTGCTGCTTGGGAATGGTTTCTTAATGTTCTTCCCAAGGGCACATCCTTTGCAAATTCCTTCGTGTGTAGACTTCAATTCCGGTATCCCTTCAACCATCTTTTCGAGGAAAGGTAGTGCTTGATAATTGATATGAGTGTACCTTCTATGCCAAAGCTCATTAGGGTTGACTTTGTCATGTACTAGGGCTTCTTCATTTCGTTCTAGTAGTCTATATAGATTCCCTTCACGTCTTCCAATAAACCTAGCATCTTCTATGCTGGAATCCTTATGCCATGATAACACTTTTTCATCTATGAAGGCTATTCTGTTTACTTTGTCTTCTAAACATGATATTGATACAAGATTCTTTTCTAAACTAGGTACATATAGAACATTTCTTAAGTGAACATGATTACCTAATTCCAATTTGATGGAGGCTTGTCTGAATCCTTCGACGGGGTAGGTGCTTTTCTCTCCAAGCTCCACTTTGTACGATGTCTTTCTCTCATTTAGATCTGAGATTCTAGCTTGATCTCCTGTCATGTGCCTGGAAGCTCCACTATTGATTATCCATATATCATCTTCAATTGTCCTGGTAAGTGCTGAGTAATGTAAGAGACTAATTGTTTCGCGCATGTCTTCGGTTGACTAATAACTAGTCATGCCTTGATCCAAAACTTCAACTTCGTCATTTATTTCTTATGAGAAAGTCAATAGGTGCGCTGAGTGAGAGCGCATCTGAATATCTTCTCCTTGAGCAAGATGCTCCATCACAAGGTGTCAAATCTGAGAATTAGGGTTTTTGCAACTGCTACCGCTAGTAACCCTAACTGCAGTTCTTTAGAAGTTGCTCCTGCTAGTAACTCTAGCGGTAGTTCCTTAATGAGCTCAATACCTAGTGGTTATGTTTCCTTCCAGTGTTTTAGGCTGACTGAAGGGGTGTGGGCCCATAACCTGTTAGAATATAGAGGATTGTGCTCATTTAACCATTGACGATACCCTCGTCACCCAACCACAGGCCGAAGCCACCCTCCGAGCACCTTGACCTTGACCGAGAAGAGAATCCTGGTAGCAATTAATAGCCAAGAGAGGCTAAATGCACCAAGCAAGAAAATAGAAACTAAACTGAACAGATGATCCCACCCAGAAGCTAGCGCACCACTTTCCAGCTCTCCTAGAAAACTTGCACACAAAACTGTTGCTGCCTGCGCAGATTTAGCTCTCACTCCAACTGCTGAGATGTGAAATAATGAAACTGGTGCCCTGTATTTATAGTGGACTGGCCAGTCAAACTAGGGCCGACTTCTCCTTCTGGGCATCAATAAATTCAATTTAAATATATTTGTTCAGTCGACAACTTGTCTAGGGTTTCCTTTAATTCTTTGCTTCCTTCCGGAGGATTCTAGTCTCGTCATAGGTCACAATACAGGTTCATACCTCCCGAAGCTACCATAATATTAACAACTCCCCCTTGCTCCACATCGCCTCCATCCCATTACACCTTAGCTTCTGCTTATGTGGTCCCCACAATATCCTCAGTATCCTCGTCCATTCACAGCTATCCCCTTGGCCATCTCCCATCCACTGCTCCATACCCAGTACACCCATCACTTTGTCTGCGACCACATCTGTCATCAGGCTTCCCCATAAGCATTCAGCTCAGATCCAGATGATGAATGATAAGGCTGCCACGTATGGTAGAGGCAGAATTGACTTGCGTCTTTCAGATTCCAATGAAGCAGTTATTAGGGTTTGTACGGGACGGTATAACATCATTTCCACCATAAATGGAAAACCCAGAAAGGACTATAAGTAGGTCAACTCAACTGTCGAGCCTTCCTAAAACACGATTGCATCTGATAGAGCCCATTTCTGATAGGAAACTGCATGCACAGTCTATCAGGAAGCAAGCAGACACAATGCCTTTAATGCAGCTTGTCGACTATGCTCCTGTGATTTTTGTTTTGAGTATAAATACTCATTTTTGATATTTTGTAAGGGGTCGATGGTTGAGCTAGGCTCCCATATTGTAAATTTTTTATGAAGCACTAGTTTCTCTATTTATGTATCTATATTTGAGACTTCTTGTTTAATGAAAGTCAGCTTCTTTTCATATCTTTGTAAACTGTTGTGTTTAAACACTCGAAATTGGAGGATCTAGTCGAGGGTATTTGTGTTGTTGTGATGTATGTTTGATCATAGCAATATTATCACCAGTTTTAAGAAGTTTCTTCTGTTATCTTCGCCCTCTTACACTAAGTAGCTCGGAATTGGAGGATCCAATCGAGATGTTATGGTAGCATTGTGATGTAGGTTTGATCACTGTTTTGTTGTGACTGTCTCATCTCGGCACATTTCAAGGTCTTGATTTTCTTCTCCAAGCTACTGGAAGGCCTAATGCCCATAGTGGTCTTGTCCACCATTTTCACCAAGTCTTCCCTCTACTCATTTTAAACTCAACTTCCTAACTGAAGCTAGGTCAAGACCTCACCTACTCGTACATGCCTTGCCTAGTTTTCTGAGTTAAAGCGATATTCTCCTGGGTCTGTGCCCATTCAACCACCCCAATTTATTATCGTGACATATAAAATTGATGGGTATCAGGCTTACCTTTGTCGCAATCTAGAGGTGTCTTCTGGTGCTAACAATGACTAACAAATAAAAAATTGGGTGGTTCATTTGATTATGGAAAATGGTTGTAAAAACAAATGGTATTAGTTTCCTTGGTCAAGGTGTTTCCTCAATCGATCACTGCTCATCCCCACCCATACCACATTGGTTGGGTAAAAGAAGATTCTTAATCATTATTTGTGTCACTACAATGTGTTGTCACCTTTCCTATTGGACCTCATTTCCATGACATAATTATATCTGTTGTAACCCCTATTGATTGTGCTCTTTTGCTTCAAGGTATTCCTTACTAGTTTGCACAATTCACTAAGTATGAATTTTGCACTAGCTCTTGCAAACTCACTAAATATGGCCACACATATTACTTTCACTCCTTGGAAATGCCTCAACTCTAACGTAGTTACCAACTTAACGAAAACTCTCCAGAGTTCTCGTTCTTTTAGAGGCCACATTTTGTGGTTATCTTTACCCCCATTTCAAAAGGTGGTGCTATTGGTAGCATCCTTTTTTTATTGAATTAGTTTTTTGTCATTTTGAATCTTCTTATCTATAAAATATCAACATTATTTTTCCAAATGTTTTTTTCAATTGTTTTCATTTTTGTCTAAAATGTTTATTTTTATTTTTATTTTCAATGGTTTTTTTTTTCCAAAAAAAAATCAATGTTAACAAATAAAAACATAAAATTTGTCATTTTTAACAATATTTAAAATGTTATGTATCATTTATTTTTTTAAGTTTATATTTTTCATTTCATTATATATCATTAATCAATTAATTAATTGAGGATACCATACATTTTTTTTAAACAAAAACGAGGAAAATTTTCATTAAGAAAAGTTGCATAAAAATACATAGGAATAATACAACGATCCAAAATTTATGAGTTCAAGCCCCCCTGGGGCTTAGTCTTGCTACAAAATGGGCACTCGGGCTGAAGAATTAGGTATTCAAACTGAGAAATTACTACATAGTATTTAACTGAATAATTTTAGGAAAATAACTCCAAGTATAAGTATGCATAAGCTATACATCTTATTAGGAATACTTGGTATAACCATGTCTACCAAGAGTAGAGTTCTTGGATCTAGGAGCAAGAGAATTCAATTCCAGTAGAGGCTTTATATTACCTGGAGAGGAATCCAAATCCAAATTTCCATGTGTTGACCTGGGTGGTGAGCTATTTCCTAGACGAAGATGGATTTCTTCAAGTTGAGTCTGCAAAGCAGTGCACTCATCTTGGAGCTACTGTTGACCTTGATGTTGTTGCACTATGATCTCTAGAATGGAGGGGACTTTATTCGAGACACCATTTATATGAATTTGGAGTGATTGGACCATTGTGAGCAATCCCACTATCCCATATGCCACATTATCCATGTGCCTCTTTGTTGAAAATATAGCTCAAAAACTCACTATATCAAACTCATATTTCAACCTCCTATTAAATTTCAACAGTAAAGTATCAAAACCCAATACATAAATGTAATTAATGAGAAGGAAAACTAGATGATATAGATCTGAAACTAAATCAACAGTGGAAATAACTCATAATTGTTAGCACAAGAATTTGCACTAGAAAATTTGGTTATTTTTACGATCTATTTTGTAGCACTGGTGAATTAAGAGATTCCGCAGCGCCGACTTCCTCAAGCACCAATATCGAGAGCCAAGCGCACCTATCATCAACACAAGACATGGGTTAGAAAATCCATGCACACATTAAAGAGAAAGCTTATGCGAATGGAGACTTTCCTAAAACAGAGGAGGTGCGCTACTGAATTTGCAGAGTTATTTCAATGATGGTGCTATAGAATCATCTATGTAGTATGTTCTATGATTTTTCTACCTTATATGCTACTAAAACTCCTAAGCTGAACTTAACGGTGGCACTACAAATTCCGCATGACTATGTACAGTGGCACTACCAAATCCACATAGTTGTTTTGATTATGGGTGCTACCAATTTGCATAGGATAATTCAGGATGAATGCTACGGAATTGCACACAAGATCGGTGCTACAGAAACTGCAGGCATGTTTTGGTTCGGTGCTACGAAATGTATAGAGTTATTTTGCAAGGACGCTTCTACAAGTTTTGAGTGACTAACTTAAAACTAGGATTATGAACAAATGGGAAGGTATTTTTGAAAAATGGAGGAGGTTTTTGTTCATCACATAACAAATAAGAAAAAGCTCTCTCAGTTTTGAAAAATGTGTTATGGTTATAGAGATATTAGACATATAAGTGGCGCTACGAAATGTGTAGAACTGTTTTACAGTGGCGCTACAAAATTTCCTGTAGTGGTTACTATTTTGATATTCGCCTTGTTGGTAGGTTGCCACCTGTCAAGGAGGATTCAAATGGATTCTCAAGGATCAATTATATGTCAAGGAACACCTGCACATAAGTTTTAGCTCCATCAAATACCTCATGCAGTGAGGTGGAAACAATTTATTAATGACTTCCAACAAATTCCTGAAAAATTAGTAGTTTGTTGGATTTTTGTCTATTTGATTGTTGCGACCTATTTCCAAGGCTTAGAATCCAATGGAGGAGATGGGATTCGACCTCGTAAGGATATTTGTATGCTATTTTCTATTTAAGGAAGGAGAGAGCTCTTGGAGAAAGGTTGATTCACGAGCCAAGAGAGATGAGAGAGCTATAGGAGGCACTTTGCCTATGATCATTGTAACCCTGAGGCGCTTATGTTTTTGTAAACACTTTTTGTTATTGAAGGTTCATGATATATGTGTTATCAGATTGTATATCTTGTTTTATTTTCCAAATTGTCTTCTTACTTGAATGAATTGTACACCTTGAGGATCATGGTTGCCTTTGATTCATAGATTCTTGAGCGTCCGAGGATCTAATGTATCTTGTTTATTAGTCATTGTTTACATTTAAAGTACCTTCAATTCATTTATGCAGAGAGGATATCCTCCTTATGGATGTTCTTATTTGTGTTATCTTTTTCTTCCTCTATTCAATAAACCTTTATCTGATATGAAGATTGATTGCATTTAATGAGCAGGGTGTTTGGTTGACTCCATAGCCCAATGGTCCATCATTGATTTACAAAAGCTTATTGTCCTTTCCCTTCCTTGTTTTATTTTTCTTGATCCACAAAACCAATCAAGTTTTTTTTATTTCTATGTTACCAAGATTACTCTTATTTACAGTTTGGGAGTGACTCTTGGAGTGATAACATAAATGGCATCGTTGTTGGGGAGGCGATTTGAGGATGTTGAATATCTCCATGGGTAGAACGACAAGTACAGTTCTAGATTTAGATGGTAGACTGAAGTTGGGAACCTAGAGGACTGCATATTTTCTACTTGACGACTCCATGAAGATGAACCTATTGGAAGAATCCACTGTGGGAACAAGCTTGGACATAAATGAAAGGCAGAGGCAAGTTCATGTATCAAGTTCTAAATTTCTTTCTGAAACTTGTGCTCTTTGTCCTTCATTCTTTCTTGAATTTCCCTTCTCACATTAGGAGAATCGTAATCTGCTTTGTATACTCTAAACACCACCATCCTGCTCTTCCATATTCCTTTTTCAAACAAGTAGATTTACTCCCTTCCCATGTCATTGATGTTAAGGATATCCATCCACTTCGAATGCATGAAGAAGATGAGGTTCATATACACTTTTTTAATCAGTCTGAACCTTATGATTCTCTCCCTTCTGTAGATTTCAAAACTGATTTATTACCTCCTACCATTCCCTCTGTTGTTAATAACTAGCCTGTTGATATTCAACATGCACCAAATGATTATTGTCCTTTTGCAAATAATAAAACTGATTCAGTTCAGGCTGTCAGCTGCTCTGACCTTTACCAACAACCTTCTAGTGTTCAACATCCCACTGAATTATAGTTTAAGATTAGGTAAAATATTTTTGAACCTCTAAAGCTGCCATCCTTTCTTCATCCTTACCCTCCCGTATTTGTAGACTAGCTACCAAATTTTGCTGGAAAATATAACACTGCAGGAGAAGACCATATGTCATCCTTTCAAGACTTCATCCACAATCTAGAAATCCTGCATGAATATATTGTCATGAGGCTTTTCTTTAAATCTTTGATTGGATATGTTACCTTTTGGTTCAAGAATATGGAAGTTTCTTCCATTAGATCATGGGATGAACTATATGACACCTTTTTAAAATACTGGGCAGAGAGAAAATCATTTGATCAGTACTTGCATGAGTTCAGTGCTATGAGAAGAGATGATAATGAAGTTTTGTATGCATTTAATCGAAGGTTCTACAATATATATTGCAGCTTACCCTTGGAAATTAAACCTTCTGAAATTGTTGCCATGGTTTATTACATCATGTCTCAGCACTCCAACATTGTCTTATTTATTAGAGAAAGAGAGTCTACATCTTTACTGCAATTATTTAGAGATGCTGAAGAAGTGGAGGAGAATCTCTGAGCTTGTGGTAGGATTCAAAGATAGTATAATGTTGAATCTGCACATGAGCCCATAATTGATGGAGGATACATCTACAAAGAACGGGTTGTTACTGGCATGTGTGCATAGTCAGAAACATTTCATGGACAACCATTTTTTGATGTGTACCCCAATGATGTTGATGAGAAGCGTGTTTATGATCATTTTATTGATGAAGAGAATCCTCTCATTGGTACATGTGTATTGATCATTTGCATTCAACCAGAATAACTAAGCCAACAACTATCAACGAACCAACAACCACCTGCATTAGTCATCCATTTACTAGAACTTGCACAAAAATAGAAGGAAGAATCTGCACATGAGGTGATTGATCAACAACCCTTGCTTGGTTATGATGACATCCAAGGTCAGAGGTTCTTGAGTTTAGATCATAACTTTTTACTTATTAATCAAAGAAATTGTATTAATCCTGGATATCATGCATTGAATTATATTCAAGAGTTGTTAATTGAAGAACAAACATTCATACCTTTCTCAGCAAGAAGCATTTCATGTAGTGGCAGCCATTTTGTTTAAAGCCACTAGTTTTGAATTATAGTTTTGAGGACTCAGTAGCACTTTTGATGGAGTCTTATTTCTTTGATTCTCTTAGGTTTTCAGATTTCTTCATGACACTCACTCATTCAGATGAACAACATTTTCTGAAGACCGTTTTATGGTTGCTGCCATGCTTTTCTTGCTTGTTGTTTTCCATTTGAAAAGCTGAGGAGAATTTAGTGAGGAAGTTGTTTGAGTGGCTATGGTGGAAGTTCGCTTTCACCTGAGTGCATTGTAAAACCATTTAGTGTAGGCATGTACATAAATAAGCCCTTTTGAGTAGGTGTGTTTGCTTTCATATTGTAAGTAGTGTAAGTTTTTCTAGCATGATGTCTTCAGCAGGATTACTGACAGTTGTACCCAAGACTGACTCCATAACCCAATGGTCAAGGCACTAAAACTACATGATTTCTTAGAGCCTCACATGGAGGTCTCTATCCCCCATGGAGCCTATGTTAGCACAAGAATTTGGACTAGAAAATTTCGTTATTTTTACAATCTATTTTGCAGCACTGGTGAATTAAGAGATTCTGTAGTGCCAGCTTCCTCAAGCACCAAGACCAAGAACTAAGCGCACCTGTCATCAACATAAGAAGTGGGTTAGAAACTCCATGCACACATTAAAGAGCAAGCTTATGCGAATGAATACTTTCCTAAAACATAGGAGGTGTGCTACTGAATTTGCAGAGTTATTTCAACGATGGATCTACATAATCATCTGTGTAGTATGTTCTGTGATTTTGCTACTAAAATTCCTAAGCTGAACTTAACGGTGGCGCTACAAATTCCGCATGACTGTGTCACAGTGGTACTACCAAATCCACATAGTTGTTTTGATGATGGGTGCTACCAATTCACAGAGGCTAATTCAGGATAGATTTTATGGAATTGCACACGGGATCGACTCTATGGAAACTGCATGCATGTTTTGGATCGGCGCTACGAAATGTGCAGAGTTATTTTGCAAGGACGCTTATGCATGTTTTGAGTGATTAAATTAAAACTAGGATTATGAACAAATGGGAAGGTATTTTTGAAAATTTTAGAAGTTTTTTGTTCATCACATACCAAATAACAAAAACCTCTCTCAGTTTTGAAAAATGTGTTATGGTTAGAGAGATATTATACATATAAGTGGCGCTACGAAATATGCATAACTATTTTATAGCGGGACTACAAAATTTCTTGTAGAGGTTACTGTTTGGGTATTCGCCTTGTTGGGAGGTTTCCACCTGTCAAGGAGGATTCAAATGGCTTATCAAGGATAAATTATATGTCAAGGGACACAGGCACCTAAGTTTTATCTCTATCAAGGACCTCATGCAGCGAGGTGGAAACAATTTATTAATGACTTCCAACAAATTCCTGAAAATTAGCAGTTTGTTGGATTTTTGTCTCTTTGATTGTTCCCACCTATATACAAGGCTTAGAATCCAATGGAGGAGATGGAATTCGACCTCCTAAGGATATTTGGATGCCATTTTATATTTAAGGAAGGAGATAGCTCTTGGAGAAAGGTTGGATTCTGTTAACACTTGGTAAATTTCCTAGAGGTTGAAAAAGAAGAAATCTACAAAGGTAACTTTATCCAACCACTTTTAAAGCTGGGATCTAGCCATTCCAGCTTCAGAGAGGGATCTCTCTATATGATTTAGCTATGTTTTCAATTTTATATATTAGGCTAGGTAAAGAAATAGGTAGGTTTTGTTGTCAAAGTGTTTTTGAATTGGTTGAGACGGCCTACACCTCCATTGGGCTATGGGGTCTGTATTTAATTAAATATGAAATACAACCATAAACAATAAAAGAAGACTTTCACAGGGCGAGATAATATACTCACTGGATCTTTTAGTAGCTTAAATGATGGACAGAAGAAAAGATGAGAAAGATAAATTCAACTAAGAAGTAGTTAAGAATTTCTTAATTGAAAACATCAGAATATAACATTAAAATCTTTAGAGTCGGAAACAGGGTATCCAAGATAAATCCTGCGACATACGTTACTCTTAAAGATTAGTTTCAGAAAACAATATGATCACAAAGAAAGAATAACATTCAAATTAAAGAATAAACATCACCAGTGAATACACGCAAGAATCCTGTAAAAGTGCCTCCTTTTTATTAATGGCAGATCTCTTCAAAAATGTTACAGTCTGAAAGCGTCAGGGTGTGAGGATCAACCATCCCCAATACTTTGAAAGGTGAAGTATTTATAATTCAAATTACAAACGTTTCTGTCATAACTGATCAGGACGTGCTTATTCTATTTTTAGCCTAACTAATTTAACTAATCAAACTGTTTGATGACTTGGTGCAATTGCACGCGGAAATTCTGGGTAGACCGTTGATGAAGCCTTTGCATGACCTCATCTGACTGGACAGGTGACTGGACCTAGACAACTCATCTACTAATCAAGAAGATCGTAGAGTTCCTCCCATCTGAGATGACTATGCACAGTGACTTTGAGGAGTCTCCGATACAATTCGTCCATTTCCGTATATTTGGCAAATGTGGGCTTAGTGAGTTATATGTATCGAATATCATGCTGGATACTGATGTCCTACTGAAGAGCGTCCAGAAATGCTTTGCCGATGATGCTCCCTTGTATGCCAACAAACTTTGAACTATCCTTAGACACTTCAGACAGTCTCTTTTTGTAATCTGGGAGTGTCATCAGTTTATCATTAATAACCTTCAGACCAGGGAGACCTTTCTTTTGGAGAGCCTCAATATTGCTGAAGAACCTTTGTAACCCATGGTCCATGATCTGAACCTTTTCTTCTAGTTGAATCATTAATCCTCTTTTGGTCAAAACTCTTTTGACCTCAAGGATAGTCTTAGAGTTGAGGAATTTGATGATATCATTTGCCTAAGTTGGTCTATCTCCCAATTCTACTCTGATCTTCTCAATGGCCTGTTTGCTCCTATGGACCAACTCATTATGTTCAAACATAATTTGGATCATGGGCCATATCTCATTTATGGGCTTTGTGATGTCTGTCCATACATTCTCTTTGACCTCAGCCAAAGTCTTCCCTGCCACTGTTTTCTTTTGGAGCTGCTGTAGTTCCTTCTTGAGATGCTCAGTTACCTGCTTTTCTTTGGAGAGACTGGTCTGGAAAGAAGTTTTGAGTTCCTGGAGGTTCTCAACTTCCTTCTTAAGCCTGTTGATTTCTGTCTCTTGCAGGTTCATCTTTTCCATGGATTTGGCGAGGTCGGTTGTCCCTTCTTGTGATGTCACTGGAGTTGCAGATGGGATTGTTGTCACTACTRYTRTGCTTTCTCTTGAGATTGGGATGGCACTCAATGGAATGACTTCCATTGGCTTCATCTGCTCCTTCTCTTTTAATAATCTTTCCATCTCAGCTTCCATTTCTTTGAGCTGTGCATTCTGCTCCATGAGCAGCTTGAGCATTTCATCCTTCTCGCCTTCTTTCTCTGCTATCTCTTTCGCCTGTGAGTCTTCTGTGGGCGGGAGTTTCAGTTGTTTCCTTAAAGAGGCGATGTTTGCATTTTTCTTCTTTATCATCTCCTCTGCAACTTTTACGTTGGAGGGGTCATAACGGATCTTGAGGACCAGCTCCTCCAAAGTTTTGATTCTGTTGTCTTTTGCGAAGGATGATATCTTCTCCAGCTTGAGTTGTGTCTGAGCATTGTTCATGATACCTGTAATTTTGCTGCAGAAGCTGAAGCATGTGCCAACGTATGGAACACCATCTCCCATGTCTGTTTGTGTAGATCCATCTGATCTGTTTGGTGCACGTCCTTCGTCTGGAATTCGAAGGTGGCCCTCTTGTAATCTGTAATCACCTTGGGGTCTGGTACTTGCGCCCGAAGGAAAGCCATGTGCATCCTGCCCTTTTCTGTGTCAAATGCAGACAAAAGCCTATGCTGCGTAGTCGACGTCTGCTTCCGAAATTGAGCGTAAGTACTGTTGGTAAGGGTCTGATTATTTTTCTTAATCATCTCGTACTTCTCGAAGATGCTCAACTTGGGCCCAGTCTTGCTCGGCTGAGTGTCCAGGGGGGAGTCTGTGGATTTCTTCGGTACTGCTGGGGTGATTTCCTTATGAAGGATCGACCCGAAGACTGGAATGACAGATTTGACCACTGTGGTAGGTGGGGCTTCTTTCTCCCCCGTAGGGCCGGGAACTGTGGTCATCTTGGGCCTCTTAGTGTGCAACTGGAACTCTTCGGACGACACCTCCATGACAGGCGAAGATGATTCTTGTCGAGGCCTTTTTTCCTTAGGGACCTGTGGCGTGGTTGTTGGTGGCACAGTGGTCAGGAGAACCTGTTGTTCCACTTCGATCAAGGTGTCAGGCACCCACACTGTCTAATTGGCGAATTTTTCAATCTCGGGCTTGGACACATGAACATATGGGATGTTTTTATTTTTCACCCGCATTTCTGAAATGATCCCGCATGGATCATAGTGCCATGGGAAAATTAAGAAAAACTTCATTTCTCTCAACATCCGGTCCGCTTCTTCTCCGGCGCCACGACTGTTGCAGATGAAGGAGCCAATTTTCCCCTTGATTCGAAGCTGTTTTTTTTTCTTCAAAGATACGAAATGAATATCATCTGAATTCATGATCTGCCTTATGTATTCTAAAGAAAAGATTCTTACTGGCACATATTTGGGCAGCTTGTAGGGCGCCAACTCGCACCCGAAAAATCTGATCTCAGTGTGGTTTTGATACAGATACCAATCTACGGTCTTAGTGTTGTCCGAGAGATGCAGGCCGTCCAGATGTGCGCCAATGTTATCAGTGATTCTGGACCCCCCCGGTTAAAAGCAGAATGGTCGGGGGAGTTCAGAATGCTCTGTATACCATAGATCTGAGCTCCGCGATCTGGACCGTTGATATGTGCAAGAAGCATAAATCAGGAGCGGAGAACACATGTGCTGGGAAAACTTAGGATAAAAGCGTTTTTATGGGTTTTTTCCCAAACTTTCAAAGAGGCACCACCATGGGGCTTCGACCAAACTATCCTTTAGGCATTTGAGACATGGTGCAACACTTTACATCAAGATGGATTTATTGGAGTGAAACAATGAAGAAACTATCCTACATGATAACCTATCTTCCTATGATAGTTAACCCAGATTAAACTGTTGGGTTAAGAAATTACTCTACCCTAAGGCTATCTGACCAGGATTAGACAGTCTGGCCAGATTTATTCACTAATATAACCTAGACACTTTGGCTAAGATTAAACTTTTTAGCCAAATCATTCACTACCCTATCAACATCAAATTTAAAAAGAACTTGGCCATGCTTGAAAGGTATGGCCAAGTTACTATTTTTGCATGGGGCTTTTATTTCAATTCTTTTATGCCCTCTTTTTTTTTTTTTTTCAAATTATTTGCAGAATGAAAAATCATTTGTCAACAAAAATACTAGAGACAGATAATATCCCATTCAAAAGTTGATTCACATAACTTATGGGGTGATAACAGCGGCTCCACCTGGGGATGGTACTTCCCTGTGAAGTGCCAAGAATCCTGGTTCCTGTAGTCCTGAAAATTTCTGCCTAGTAGCCTTCATTGGTTTTATTCTCAAAAATTGGAAAAACAAAGGTCAGCAGCTTAGGGCCTTCTCTTCGGGCTTCAACCAACTGATTGATGTTCTTCACTCAGAAAATGCAAATAAAAATGAAAATTAAAATGGTATGTACAATGAAGAGTGAGCATTCAAATCTTCTACTGAGGTGGGACATAATGTTTCAGCATTATGCCATTCACAGGTGCTCCTGGCATATCTGACCCATCAACGTTGTTTAGTAAGAAAGCATTATTTCCCCTGAAAGCTTGGATCATGTATGGACCTGTCCACAAATTGTCAAATTTTCCATGCTTTCCCTTGTCTTCATTTCTAGCGTCCCATTTCAGCACCAAATCTCCTAATTCGAAATCATCTTCCTTGGTTCGTTTGTCAAAGATCTTCTTGATGTTTCCTTGGACTACCTGAGTCTTGTTGAAAACTTCTTCCCTAGTCTGCTGCAAATGGATCATCTGGTTGATCCTTTTTTGTGAGTCATTTGGCTCAGCTTGTACCTCTTGAAGCAACTTCATGACAGGGACTCCTAAAGAAGTGGGGAAAATTGCCTCTGTACCATAGACCAGCTGGTATGGTGACATACCAATCGACCTTTTGGTGGTCAGTCTGTCAGCCCATAATGCAAACACCAACTTGTTGTGCCATGATTTCTTGTTTTCCTGCAATTTTTTCTTGATGATATTTACCAAATTTTTGTTTGAAGATTCCGCCAACCCATTCCCCTGAGGGTAGTAGGTTGTGGAATGCCCCAAACCAATGTGATACTGGTTGCAGAAATCTATGAGTTTCTTCGACCGAAAGGTAGCTGCATTGTCAGTTATAATCTTTCTAGGACAACCAAAACGAGACAAAATATTATTTTCAAGGAATTTGATAATAACAGAGTCAGTAGCTTGCCTTCTTGGTACTGCCTCGATCCATTTGGTAAAATAATCGGTGGCAATAAGAATCCACCTATGTTGGCCTGAAGAAGGTGGGTGTATTTCTCCAATGAAGTCGAGCCCCCATTGTTGGAAAGGGGCCTCAACTGAGATAGGTTTCAGAGGTAGAGGAAGGAGTTTCCTTTTGCCTTCAAACATTTGACATTGGTGACATGTTGTTACCTTCTGATGCACATCTGCGAACAGGGTGGGCCAATAGAATCCAGCTCTGAGTATTTTGTTGGCTGCGACCTTCCAGTTCAAATGGCCACCACATTCTCCTGCATGAAACTCTTGCAACACTTTATCAGCTTCATCTTTCAGTAAACAATTTAACATAATGCCTGCAGGGTCTTTCCAATACAAATTGCCTTCTAGAATACAGAATTTTAAGGCTTTCAACTTTAAAAATCTAGCTTTAGTCTTAGTCAAACCAGGGGGAGCTTGTAAATTTTGTAAAGCGAATATAAGGTCTGCATACCATGGAGAATTGAGAAATACCTCTCTCACATTTGGAGTCGCCATCTCGCCCTGTTCATCTGCCACATCTAGAAAATTAATGTCAAGAGCATGGAAGTTAGATTCAGCCATTAATTTAGCAAGGCCTTGCCCTTTGATTAGTTTCGTGGGCTTAATCTCTATATCGTATTCTAAAATAACAGCAATCCATTTTCCCCTTCTTCCATCAGGGTTGTCCTGTGTCAAAATGTCCTTTACTACCACGTTCGGAACATAAGCTATGGTGTGGGAATGGAGAATGTAGACCCTAAAGTCTTTTATGGCCTTTACCAAAGCAAAAGCTTGCTTCTCCATGATCTTGTAATTCAGAGCAGCATCTCTTAATGCTTTGCTAAAGAAAGCTATGGGTTGTTCATACCCTTCGCTATTCTTTTGCAGTAACACCGCTGCTATAGTATGTTCAGAGGCGAAAGAAAAGAGATAGAAATCCTTAGTAAAATCCGGACTGATCAAAAAAGGGGCTTCTGTGAGTTCTCGTTTGACTTGTTCGAAAGATTGTCTAGACTTAGAGTCCCATTTTATTTTTACGTCCTTTTTAAGCATGTTTGTAATGTTCCTGAGGAGTTCTGCCAAATTGGGAATGAATCTTTGCAGAAAGTTAATTCTTCCGATAAAAGACTGTAGTTATTTGAGGTTTCTTGGGTGTTCCAAATTTTGTATAGCCTCGATTCTGCTAGGGTCTATTTTGATTCCATCTTTGGAGATGATGTGTCCTAGCAGTTTGCCTTCTTCTAACCCGAAAAGGCACTTCTTAGGATTTAAAGAAATCCCAAACCTCCTACACTTCTCGAAGACTCGTCTAAGGTGCCTTAGGTGTTCGTCATCAAATTGGGAAAACACAGTCACAACATCTAAATAGACGACAATAAACTTACTTGATTCTTCTATGAAGGCGATATCCATCGCCCTCTGGAATGTGACTCCTATGTTCATCAGACCGAAAGGCATTTTCACATACATGAAAGTACCCCATGGTGTGGTGAAAGCGGTTTTGTCTTGGTCGTCCAGGTGAACTAAGATCTGATTGTAACCCGAGAAGCCCTCCAGCAGAGAAATTCGACTGGACCTGACCACCCTTTGCAGGATGTGGTCCATTTTCAGTAAGGGGTAATTATCCTTCAGGGAGACTTTATTCAGATTTCGGAAATCTATGCAGAGTCTGATTTCCCCGGTTTTCTTACGTGTAGGGACCAGATTAGAGACCCACTTGGAAAAACGTAATGGAACTATGATCTTGGCATCGTACATTTTCTTGATTTCCTTTTCTATCAGAGGGAGTAGCTTGGGATTTATCCTCCTAAGTTTCTTCCTAAACGGTTTTTGGTCTTCTTTTATTGGAATCCTGTGTTGTATGATGCTGGTATCATAGGCTTTCAAATCTTCATAGCCCCAGGCAAAGACATCCAAAAATTCTTTGAACAGCTCAATGTATTTGAATTTTTGCTCTGGGGGTAATGATTTAGACAGTTTGACCATCCCAGGTTTCTCTTCAGTCCCTATATTACAGTCTTCTAGATCTTGTCCATGGGCTTCAATTTTTGGTTTTTTGGCTACGTTGTTAGAATCGAACAAGTCCTCTAGGTAAAACATTGCTTTTCAACTGTAAAACGTCAGCATCCAATTCGTCATCGCCTAATTCTCCTGAATCTACGGTATTTACACTATCAATTTCAAAATCAGAACTATTTACATTTTCATCTTCGTTCTCTAAATCTATATTTGTACATTCAAAATAATTTTTACACTGCAGAAAATCTTCAATTTGATCATCATTACCGAACACTTGCCAGTACCTGATATTGTCTGGAACGGTTGGTCT
The DNA here is from genome assembly GCA_009831015.1 of Picea engelmannii. Classification (NCBI taxonomy): domain Eukaryota; kingdom Viridiplantae; phylum Streptophyta; class Pinopsida; order Pinales; family Pinaceae; genus Picea; species Picea engelmannii. The sequence goes on from ML812504.1 coordinate 162,949, forward strand.
ACATTTCACCTCGACGGTATATGGACGAGTCGGGTGGAAAGGAATCTTACAGGTGGCTTCTGAGGTGGCCAATCCATCTGCCAGAATATTCTGTCCCCTCGGCATTACCTGCAAGTCAACTTTAGTAAAACACCTCAAGGCATCAAGAACAACATTCCTATAAGCTCTAAGACGAGGGTGTTTCACAGTGTACTAACCTTTAATTTGCTTGATTATCAACTCAGAATCATCTCTTACCATAATCTGTTTAGCACCAACCTTTTTCAAAAGCTTCAGACTGAGCATCAAGGCTTCATACTTGGCAATATTGTTAGTGCACTGGAAATTTAATTTGTAAGAATAGTTTTCCGAATACCTGTTTCTGTGATTATGAAACCATACTCCTGCTCCAGCTCCCTCTTTTCTCACGGCTCCGTCGAAATCCATACTCCAGAAATCCGCGGGTAACTCTTCAGTTATTACGTTCTTCATCTTTGCTACCTCCATGCTTTCTTGGCCTTCATCTTGACTAGATGTGTCCTCCACCAACTGAGTATCTTTCTCTCCCATGTCACCATCATTGTACGAGATAAACGAATCTAAATCGGAATGCGCAGAGTAAAGGGGATAATTGTGCGGTTTTTCTTGGCTACTGACCATGTACTTTATCAACGTTTCTCTGTACAACCTCCTCTGTTGCCCAAACACTGGGATAGTGTCATAAGACATATCCAGCTGCAGGGTTCCTTTCAACTTCACCCCCCAAGAACGGGATAGCAACATTCCATACTTCGGTGGGATGTAACCACCACATCCATTACCATGCTCTTCGCAGGAATCTGAACCAAGGTGATGCATAGGTCCTTGATCAAACCAATACATTTAACTTTATTGAAGTTGAATGAGTGTAAATCATTATATGGTCTGGTGACCTCCAGTCCCAGTTTTTCCATTACTGCTTTAGGCATCAGGTTGTGGGAGGCACCCGAATCCAGCATAGTGTTATGCAAGATCAAGTCGTGTATGTTCAGACTGATGTAAAAAGGGGAGACCTCACCAGTATCATCTCGACCATCTACTTCAGGTTCGAAAAGAAGCTCGGGTCGATCATCGATAAGGTTCAGAGTGTCTGAATGACTTGCTAATCCAATGGTTAAGGCCTTCGTGCCTATGTCAGGTTCAATGGCCAGTTCTTTAATCACCTGTGAATGATAACTGCCTCTGTTCATCAACTCTGTAAGTGGGATGGGAATTTTTATTTTGGCCAATTCCCCCTCCAGGATGAAGGGTGTAGGAGATCTGCCTTGGCTCATCATTTCTGGTTTGTCCACCAAATTCTTTTGCTCAAAAGTACTCGGATTAATAGGTGAATCCTCGGGCTGTGATGGTATTTTCAGAATGGTGAGGTTTTTCTTCACGGGAGCGTCAGCTTTACTCTTCTCAGGAATCTTTTCAGCAATAGTTTTCTCAGGAGTCTTCTCAGGAGTTTTCTCAGTAGATGGCTCAGGGGTCTTCTTGGTCTCGACTACCTTCTGTGTTTCAGTCATTTTTTTGGGGGAATTCCCTTCTGTCTTCTTACTCCGCAGATTGTACTGACGGTGTACCTCCAAAATAGCATTTTCAAAGGCCTATTGATCTGCATCTTTATCTTCTTTGCTTACTTTTGTTTGATTGAGAAGAAAGAGTTCCTGCTCTTTTTGGGTAAGGAAGATAGCTTCGTTGTCATGAATTCCCATGAGGTTGATATGAGTGTCCTCCAATTCCTCAATCACTTCCCCCCCTTCATCAACATAGTTTTCTTGTAGAGGAGGTCTAATCTGCTGATCCGGACCCTTATGCTCTCTCTGATCTATAGGGTCTCTCTGTCTGATCTGAGGAGGGTTTCTCCTAACGTTAGGGTTCTGAACCTGGGGAGTTGGTGGGTTTTCTCTTGGAGGATTTTTGTCTGACACAGTAAGTCTTTCCATCATTATTTCCACTGCTCTGGTCAAAGAATCTAATTTGGAATCTGTGGTCGACGTGGAAGGTTCTTCTTTAATTGTGACTCTCCTTTCTGACCTCTGACGTGCCCTTTTTGCCAATAGATTGGCCTCCACACTTATAGCACTTTTCTACATGTCCTCCAGGGTGGCATAATTTCTTTCTCTTAGTTGGTATGACATGTCAGCATCAAATCCATCAGGGAATTTAATCAATGCTAGACCTTGTGGATGTTTGATTTCAGTTGGGATTGCATTCTACAGGTTGTTGAAATGGGTGCAGTAATCTTGTACCATCTCACCTTGATTTCTTCTTATATTCTCATATTCTGACAGTATTTGGAGAGGGTTTTTCTTTACCTCCCATCTATCGAGAAAACTCCTTTGAAAGGTGATAAGGTCAGGGATTGAGGTGGCAGGTAAATCTTTGTACCATTTCTTGATGTCACCTGTCAAACTTTGGGCAAACAATCGCATTTGAACGTCAGCCTCATCAACTTCTTGCAAGTCAAAATAATCATTCATTTTGTCGACATGTTGTTGGGCGTTTAAAGGTCCTATTGCATCGAACTGTGGAAGTCTTGTTTGATAATCTTGGGGCATGGTATGTAGTGGCGCAGCCAACACCAAAGGAGCATATCGAGCTGCCATGATGGGTGGAGGAGGTGGGATGACAACCTGGATGGTCGACGAGGTAGCGATTGAAGACGAGGATGAGGAGGGACTAGATAGTGCTGAGGGAGTGACTTGAGGTTTAGTCGTGGGAGACTGAACTTCGGGGGTTCGTGGTTGCAACACAGTTGGGTCAAAGACGATTTCAGTCACAAAACTGTCAGACCGTGTTCTAACCAGGCTTCGCTGTGGAAAAGTATCGAGGTCATGGTTTTGAGAGGCAACAGGATTCTCTGAAAAAGAAGGAGACTTATGAAGGGGAATATGACTCACTGAACCAGCAGCCAAGGTCTTTCACCTGAGCAACCGTTCGGGGTTATCTATTACTATCGCGGGTTCTGGGTTTGGATGAGATCGAGTATGAACTTTCCTGGGAGCCAGAACTCTTTTTGGTTTTTTATATTTATATTTTTTAATTTTGCGAATCTGAAAATAATATGTACAAAGTTTGATCAACCTCTAAACATTATTTCTTCTCAAATTTGAACGTTCTTTTTAGGGGAAAGAAAACGTGAAATTATCAATTTTTAGTTCTTCCCCAGTGGAGTCGCCATTATGTTAGCACTTGGTAAATTTCCTAGAGGTTGAAAAAGAAGAAATCTACAAAGGTAACTTTATCCAACCACTTTTAAAGCTGGGATCTAGCCCTTCCAGCTTTAGAGAGGGATCTCTCTATATGATTTAGCTATGTTTTCAATTTTAGATATTAGGCTAGGTAAAGAAATAGGTAGGTTTTGTTGTCAAAGTGTTTTTAAATTGGTTGAGATGGCCTACACCTCCATTGGGCTATGGGGTCTGTATTTAATTAAATATGAAATACAACCATAAATGATAAAAGAAGACTTTCACAGGGAGAGATAATATACTCACTGGATCTTTTAGTAGCTTAAATGATGGACAGAAGAAAAGATGAGAAAGATAAATTCAACTAAGAAGCAGTTAAGAATTTCTTAATTGAAAACATCAGAAGATAACATTAAAATCTTTAGAGTCGGAAATAGGGTATCCAAGATAAATCCTGTGACATACGTTACTCTTAAAGATTAGTTTCAGAAAACAATATGATCACAAAGAAAGAATAACATTCAACTTAAAGAATAAACATCGTCAGTGAATACACGCAAGAATCCTGTAAAATTGCCTCCTTTTTATTAATGGCAGATCTCTTCAAAAATGTTACAGTCTGAAAGCGTCAGGGTGTGAGGATCAACCACCCCCAATACTTCAAAAGGTGAAGTATTTATAATTCAAATTACAAACGTTCCTTTCATAACTGATCAGGACGTGCTTATTCTATTTTTAGCCTAACTAATTTAACTAATCAAACTGTTTGATGACTTGGTGCAATTTCACGTGGAAATTCTGGGTAGATCGTTGATGAAGCCTTTGCATGACCTCATCTGACTAGACAGGTGACTGGACCTGGACAACTCATCTGCTAATCAAGCAGATCCCAGAGTTCCTCCCATCTGAGATGACTAGGCACAGTGACTTTGAGGAGTCTCCGATACACTTCGTCCATTTCCGTATATTTGGAGAATGTGGGCTTAGTGAGGAATATGTATCGAATCTCATGTTGGATACTGATGTCCAACTGAAGAGCATCCAGGAATGCTTTGTCAGTGATGCTCCCCTGTATGCCAGCAAACTTTGAATTGTCCTTAGACACTTCAGACAATCTCTTTTTGTAATCTGGGAGTGTCATCAGTTTATCATTAATAACCTTCAGACCGGGGAGACCTTTCTTCTGGAGAGCCTCGATCTTGCTGAAGAACCTTTGTACCCCCTGGTCCATGATCTGAACCTTTTCTTATAGTTGAAGCATTAATCCTCTTTGGTCAAAACTCTTTTGACCTCAAGGATAGTCTATGTTCTATCTTCTATCTTCAACTCTTCTAGTTCTTCTCTGTTCTTAGAGTTGAGGAATTTGATGATATCATTTGCCTGAGTTGGTCTATCTCCCAATTCTACTCTGATCTTCTCAATGGCTTGTTTGCTCCTCTGGACCAACTCATTCTGTTAAAACATAATTTGGATCATGGGCCATATCTCATTTATGGACTTTGTGATGTCTGTCCATACATTCTCTTTGACCTCAGCCAAAGTCTTCCCTACCATTGTTTGCTTTTGGAGCTGTTGTAGTTCTTTCTTGAGTTGCTCAGTTACCTGATTTTCTTTGGAGAGACTGGTCTGGAAAGAAGTTTTGAGTTCCTGGAGGTTCTCAACTTCCTTCTTAAGCCTGCTGATTTTTGTCTCTTGCAGGTTCATCTTTTCCATGGATTTGGCGAGGTCGGTTGTCCCTTCTTGTGATGTCACTGGAGTTGCAGATAGGATTGTTGTCACTGTTGCTGTGCTTGCTCCTGAGATTGGGATGGAACTCAATGGAATGACTTCCATTGGCTTCAGCTTCTCCTTCTCTTTTAATAATCTTTCCATCTCAGCTTCCATTTCTTTGAGCTGTGCATTCTGCTCCATGAGCAGCTTGAGCATTTCATCCTTCTCGCCTTCTTTCTCTGCTATCTCTTTCGCCTGTGAGTCTTCTGTGGGCGGGAGTTTCAGTTGTTTCCTTAAAGAGGCGATGTTTGCATTTTTCTTCTTTATCATCTCCTATGCAACTTTTACGTTGGAGGGGTCATAACGGATCTTGAGGACCAGCTCCTCCAAAGTTTTGATTCTGTTGTCTTTTGCGAAGGATGATATCTTCTCCAGCTTGAGTTGTGTCTGAGCATTGTTCAATGATACCTGTAATTTTGCTGCAGAAGCTGAAGCATGTGCCAACGTATGGAACACCATCTCCCCTGTCTGTTTGTGTAGATCCATCTGATCTTTTGGGTGCACGTCCTTCGTCTGGAATTCGAAGGTGTCCCTCTTGTAATCTGTAATCACCTTGGGGTCTGGTACTTTCACCTGAAGGAAATCCATGTGCATCCTTCCCTTTTCTATGTCAAATGCAGACAACAACCTATGCTGCATAGTCAACGTCTACTTTCGAAATTGAGCGTAAGTACTGCTGGTAAGGGTCTGATTCTTTTTCTTAATCATCTCGTACTTCTCGAAGATGCTCAACTTGGGCCTAGTCTTGCTCGGTTGAGTGTCCAGGGGGGAGTCTGTGGATTTCTTCGGTACTACTAGGGTGATTTCCTTATGAAGGATTGACCCGAAGGGTGGAATGACAGATTTGACCACTGTGGTAGGCGGGGCTTGTTTCTCCCCCATAGGGCCGGGAACTGTGGTCATCTTGGGCCTCTTAGTATGCAACTGGAACTCTTCGGACGACACCTCTGTGACAGGCGGAGATGATTCTTGTCGAGGCCTTTTTTCCTTAGGGACCTGTGGCGTGGTTGTTGGTGGCACAGTGGTTGGGGGAACCTGCTGTTCCACTTCGATCAAGGTGTCAAGCACCCACACTGTCTAATTGGCAAATTTTTCAATCTCGGGCTTGGACTCATGAACATACGGGATGTTTTTATTTTTCACCCACATTTTTGAAATGATCCCGCATGGATCATAGTGCCATGGGAAACTTAAGAAAAACTTCATTTCTCTCAGCATCCAGTCCGCTTCTTCTCCAGTGCCACGACTGTTGCAGATGAAGGAGCCAATTTGCCCCTTGATTTGAAGCTGCTTTTTTTCTTCAAAGATACGAAATTAATATCATATGAATTCATGATCTGCCTTATGTATTCTAAAGCAAAGATTCTTACCGACACATATTTGGGCAGCTTTTAGGGTGCCAACTCGCATCTAAAAACTCTGATCTCAGTGTGGTTTTGATACAGATACCAATCTTCGGTCTTAGTGTTGTCCGAGAGATGCAGGATTCTCTGGACTTTGTCATTTATTCGAGGCTCGGGCCTGCCGCTCAACATGCTTACCATAGGGTGGTAGAAAATATCGATGAATGCTTTGAAACTGTATTATGTAGAGTTATGCTTCAGCAAAGAGGTCCATGCTGTGACTGGCTGAGGCCTTCTATCTGCGTCCATTTTCAGCATGGAAAAACTAAAGTTATCCGCTTGATAGAAAAAAAACATGTAGGGCAGTATAGACGAATATCTGAACATGCCTTTTGTGCCAAAATTCACGAACTGCTCATGAATATTGTCGGCCAAGAAGGTTCTAAAATCAAACTGTGTGGTGGGATTTTCATCAATGGAGAAAATGGATAGAAAAACCAGAATGGGCTCATCTACCCACTGGTCAGAATTGTACCCTAACAGGGCACAAAGGGAGGAGATGACTTGGTTTCCTTTGGTGAAGAACATGGACGAAGGGTAAGGGGGATTTGTGGAAGGGAATTGAGCGGAGGGGGGAAGGAAAAGCTCGAATATTTGAGCTCTCTGGGGAAAATTCATCTTCTGATACAACTCCGTAAGGATTTCCGGGTTGAAAGGAGTCGCAGAGTCTGCACGGGGAATTTTCATCATCTGGTCTATGTCTTCTGGCGTGATGAGGAACAGGGTGTCTCTGGATGAGGATATGACGGCTCTCTGTTCAGGAATATAGTGAGCTTGGCATTTAAGTGCGAATTCGGGAAAATGGTGGATCTGGGGAAAAAGGTAAAGGGGTAAATTGGACTCCCAGAGTCCAATTTCATCGCTCTGGTCCAGGAAAACCTCCCTGAGCCATGATTGGAGGTCTGAGAAATCGAAATCGCATTGGGTGTCTGCGATCAATCAGTCTTTATCGACCAGTGGAATCTTGTCCAGGTCGACAGGAGGCGGGAGAAAAGGATTCTCCACTCCTTCTGATTATCTTGGCTTTGGCGCCATCTCTACAACAGTATCTGCAAATAACACGAAGTTAGTGGGGTCAACTGATTGTGGATGAAGTCGATGGAAAAGCAATGGAGGCGTAAGAGGTAAATTTTTCTAGTGCGCTGGATGAATAGTGAATGAAGGGTGAATAACGGTAGTTTTATTTAAAACTGGGGTCGGTTGAGCGCGGGAGACAGGTCAACAGGATAACGGGTATGTTATCCAGTAATAAATGGACAATGGGCCACTTGGGGATGAGATGGCAGATGACGGTGGCCAAAACATATAGACGGGTGACATGCCTGCTAGGGATTGGAGGTGAAAGTTGCAATAAGGGGCTGATCATGAGTGAAAAGGGGTAGGGATCTGACAGCAATTATGGGATGTGACATAACTCGGGAGCAAGTGGAACAAGTGGAAGATGATTTCCATGAGTGACGGAGGCTGTCAGATAGCAGATGGGGATGGGACTTCGGGACCAATGGGATGACGCCACGTATGACAAGGGGCCCGCTAGAGGGAGATAACCATTCTGGACCCCCCCCCCCTCGGTTAAAAGCAGAACATCAGGGGGGGTCCAAAATCCATTGTGGGCCATTGATCTGCGAGCCTGTTTCTGGGTCGTAGATCCAAGCACGCTCTTTAACACTCATTTCGGACCCCCCCCCTTCCATTAAAGGCAGAATGGACGGGGGGGTCCGGAATCTGATCTCGACCGGGGTCCCTGGGCCGTCCAGATGTGTGCCAATGTTATCAGCGATTCTGGACCCCCCCCCCGGTTAAAAGCAGAATGGTCGGGGGGGTCTGGAATGCTCTATATACCGTAGATCTGAGCTTCGCGATCAGGACCGTTGATATGTGCAAGAAGCATAAATCAGGAGAGGAGAACACATGTGCTGTGAAAACTTAGGATAAAATTGTTTTTATGGGTTTTCTCCCAAACTTTCAAAGAGGCACCACCATGGGGCTTCAACCAAACTATCCTTTAGGCATTTGAGACATGGTGCAACACTTTACATATAGCTGGCTTTATTGGAGTGAAACAATGAAGCAACTATCCTACATGCTAACCTATCTTCCTATGACAGTTAACCCAGATTAAACTGTTGGGTTAAGAAATTACTCTACCCTAAGGCTATCTGACCAAGATTAGACAGTCTGGCCAGATTTATTCACTAATCTAACCTAGACACTTTGGCTAAGATTAAATTGTTTAGCCAAATCATTCACTACCCTATCAACATCAAATTTAAAAAGAACTTGGCCATGCTTGAAAGGTATGGCCAAGTTAATATTTTTGCATGGGGCTTTTATTTCAATTCTTTTATGCCCTCTTTTTCTTTTTTTTTTCTTTTTTCTTTTTTTATTTTTTTATTTTTTTCTCCTTTTTCTTTCCTTTTTCCTTTTCAAATTATTTGCAGAATTAAAAATCATTTGTCAACAAAAATACTAGAGACAGATAATATCCCAGTCACAAGTTGATTCCCATAACTTATGGGGTGATAACAGATTCTGTGAGCCAAGAGAGATGAGAGAGTTGTAGGAGGCACTTTGCCTATGATCATTGTAACCCTAAGGGGCTTATGTTTTTGTAAACATTTTCTGTTATTGAAGGTTCATGATATCTATGTTATCATATTGTATCTCTTGTTTTCTTTTCCAATTTGTCTTCTTACTTGAATGAATTGTACACCTTGAGGATCATGGTTGCCTTTGATTAATAGATTCTTGAGCGTCCGAGGATCTAATGTATCTTGTCTATTAGTCATTGTTTACATTCAAAGTACCTTGAATTCATTTATGTAGAGAGGATCTATGCCTTATGGGTGTTCTTATTTGTGTTACCTTTTTGTTCCTCTATTCAATAAACCTTTATCTCATATGCATATTGATTTCATTTAATGAGCATAGTGTTTGCTTGAATCCATATCCCGATGGTCCATTATTGATTTACAACAGCTTATTGTCCTTTACCTTCCTTGTTTTCTTTTTCTTGATCCACAAAACCAATCAAGTTTTTTTTTATTTCTATGTTACCAAGCTTACTCTAATTTGTAGTCTAGGAGTCACTCTTGGAGTGATAACAATAAAAACATACAAAATAACACATTTGGCACCATAAATTGAGGGAAATGCCCCTTGAAGAATACACATGAAAATAAAAACTTAAGGATAAAATTTCTTATTCAACTCTAGGGAAAATATCAGAGTTTACAACAGCCTTTACAACAAAATTTAAACACAATAATTATCTCACTTTCTAGCAAGATAATCTTCCAAAAAACTCATCCAGAATTCAATCTTGGGAAATGTGCCTTGGTTGTATGGCATGTACGACCCTCTACAGTCAGCAACAGTACCAAAACATCTTGGAAATGATGCCAGAAAATTTAAGCACTGTAATGTACCTTGCAAAATAGGTTTCACTCAGCAAAATCACCTAGAAAATCAAGCCAACCAGTTGTTAAAAGAAAAACCCTTGATTTTTGTGCCCTTCCTCTTATTGTATGGCTAGAAATCATTGTTGTATGGCCTCCTCCTGTAGTTGTTGTATGGAAAAAAATAAATGCAATATTATACCTTAGAATGTGTGACTATCCCTCACCTAGGGATGCATGTCAACTCCCTCTGTTGTGACTCTTTCCCTCCAAGCAAGAAAGTTCTCTCTTGGACAATGTGACCCTTCACATTCCCTCCAAGCTCTCCTCAAGGTGTGCACCCTATCTCTCCCTCATGCGATTCCTTTAAGCATTTTTGAAATGTAACTCCTCTAACCCTTGATCTCCCTTGAGTGACTCTTCACTTTCCTTTGAGATCAAGGGTCATGAATTGATCATTCGTTGAGGTCACTTAAGTCACTAAAGTGACCCATAACATCATAAAGTCACTTTTACATTTAAAAATTAAAAGGCCCAATTTTATAAAATCACTTTATAAAGTTACTTTATAAAAACTCATTATAAAGTCACTAGGGAGAAAGTGTACTTGGTCACTTCCGCATGATGAGCACCACCAATGCCGAAGTACCTCTAAGCTACCAAATTCCAACACTCCCTCTTAGAGAGAGAGGTACTTTTGTCATCACCACCAGAATCTGTCTCCAACTCATCAACTGCCATAACTGATCCCCTTATACTAGAAGTCTCTACTCCCTCTCAATAGGAAGCCACTACTCCCATTGCACTGGAAGCCTCTGCTACTACCTATGTTGTTCCACGAACTGAAGACATGCTCCTAGGAGACTGTACATTCTCCTGAGCATCCAACTGTGTCCACTCATGTCAACTATGTCCAAGTCTCTCTCCCATGAAACCTTCCCACTCTCTGACACAGAATCTGAGTCCAGAAATCCACTGGACCCCAACATAGGTCGACCCAACAACCTGTACAGACCCTCATACCTGACACCAAGCATCATTGTTGTGTCAACAGTTTCTCCCATATGATATAAAAAAATATGTCCACCATAGAAGAAAACTCCAAATCCACTCTCATCCAAATCTGACACTGAGGTCCAGTTAACATTCAACTCTAGAATACACAATACCTTGGAAACCTACAAAAAACCTCTTGAATCTAGTTGGAATCTCACCCTTCCAACCCCCTTTACTGCAAGTTGTGGGACGATACCAACACCCACACAATAGTCTGAGTCTATTTCTGAAAGACTCAGGAACACTTACCTCATCCCTGTCATATGTCGGGAAGCTCCACTATCCATGAACCATGGTTCAATGTCCTCAAACACTGGGAAACCACTTCCCAAGGGACTAGTCATGAGAGAAAACCCCCTCTCATGTCTCTCAACAAACTCTGCAATCTATGTTGATGTTGACACCTATGGTTCTAACTTCTTCTCCTTCTTTTTCAGACACTAACTAGTGTAGTGTCCAGTCTTGTGACATGCAACACATCTCACCTTGTTCATGTCCTTCTCTTCTCATTTCTCTTTACCACAAGAGCAATGTTCTCATCATTTACACCATCCACTTCCCTTTCCTGAGACCCCTCCTGGATCTCCTCCTGTGTAAAGTCATCCCACAATCTGCTCCAGCTAGGGAACTTCTCTCTCCCCACCATGCACTTCATTAAAACCTCCCACTCCTTGGTGAAGCCTATGAGGGTTATTCGAACCAACTCTAAGTCTAGGATTCTTTCACTTCATGGGATATGACGAAGGCACTAGCATGATGGTATTCTCCAATGACTACCACTTTCTCTCCTAGAGAACACTTGTGATTCTAACCTTCCACCGCATGTAGTTGGAGATCCCCTCCAACCTATCTTCAAACCTAATGTTGGAAGTCATCTTTGTCCACCTGACAAAGAACCTCTTCTCCCTTATTCAAGAAAATTCCCCAACAAATCACTTGTTGTCCCAAGTTCCAAAGCTTCCCACTCAACTTCAGAGCCCTATCTTTGATACCATGTTGAAAATATAGCTCAGAAACTCACTATATCAAACTCAGATTTCAACCTCCTATTAAGTTTCAATAGTAAAGTATTAAAACTCAATACAAAACTATACTTAATGAGAAGAAACACTAGATGATATAGATATGAAACTAAATCAGCAGCAGAAATAAATCATAACAACAGACAAAATAACACATTTGGAACCATAAATTATGGGCAATGCCCCTTGAAGAATACACAGGAAAAATGGCAGCTTAAGGATAAATTTTCTTATTCAACTCTAGGGAAAATATCAGAGTTTAAAACAGCCTTTACAACAACATTTAAACACAGTGCTTATCTCACTTTCCAGTAAGATACTATTCCATAAAACTCATCCAGAATTTAGTCTTGGGAAATGTTCCTTGGATGTATGTCCTGTACGGCCCTGTACAGTCAACAACAGTACCAAAACATCTTGGAAATCGTGCAAGAAAATTTCATCACTATAATGTACCTTACATAACAGGATTCACTTAGCAAAACCGCCTAGAAAATCAAGCCAACCAACTATTAAAAGGAAACCCTCAATTTCTATGCCTTTCCTCTTGTTGTATGGCCAACAATCATTGTTGTACGACCTCCTCCTGTAGCTGCAATACATATAACAATAAATGCATTCTTCTACCTTGGAATGTATGTTTATCCCTCACCTAGGGATGCATGCCAACTTCCTCTGTTGTGACTCTTTCCCTCCAAGAAGTAAATTTCTCTCTTGGACAATGTGACCCTTCACATTCCCTCGAGGCTCTCCTCAAAATGTGTGCCCTCTCTCTCCCTCATGAGCTTCCTTTAAGCAATTTTGAAATGTAACTCCTTTAACCCTTGACCTCCTTTGAGTGACTCTTCACTTTCCCTTGAGATCAAGGGTCACAACTTAATCATTCGTTAATTTCACTTAAGTCACTAAAGTGACCCATAACATCATAAAGTCACTTTTACATTTAAAAATTAAAAGACCCAACTTTATAAAAATTCATTATAAAGTCACTAAGGATAAAGTGTGCTCAGTCACTACAACATGTTGAACGCCGCCAATACAGAAGTACCTCCGAGATACCAAATTCTAACACTCTTCGAACTCCTGACTCCTCCCCTCACCATTAGACCAGTCACAACATAAATAATTCGTAAATGTAGGATGAAGACACCAAAGATAACCCCCACTATAACATCAAACAAAAAGAGATTGATGTGATATGAATTATCGAGGCCAAGAAAGAAAATCCATACATGGGTGGAAGATGTTGGAATTGAATGACTCACTGAGTGCACTAACCACCTTTGAATATGATTGCATGTATGACTAAGCATATCCATGATGGGATCAGACCTTCCACACGTTCCCTAAAGATAGAAAAAGTGAAAGGGATAGTTTGTAGGCATGATGAAGAATAGACAAACACAAATGGATGACGCATGAACCTTACGAAAAACTAATCATTAACCACCGACATTGATGGATACATGTATAGTCCGAAGGATGTAGATTTTAACCTTGTACAATATTAACTGCAAACAGATTTTCAATAAAAGAACAAAAAAGATACAATGGAAAATAAAAGTTTTGAAACTATTGTCCATCTCAAGACACAAATTGAAGAAGCCAAAAGAAGAGAGGAACTATTGAAGATTCAAATAAATGAAAAGGAAGAGTCATGTTGTAAGTTAGAAGCTGAAATTGTTGACCTTAGAAAGAAGG